>JABUQX010103617.1:0-36747 GCA_015478945.1 Trachelipus rathkii
ATGAGGCTCAGTATCGGAATTCACATCATAAAAGAAAAAAAGGGAACAAATGTCAATAAAAATAGTCAATTAAACGTGGATGCGTCTCTAGTTTGTTAGAGCTCTCGGTAATTTTAAACTCACGCGACGCGGAGGTCCAGTTTCGAATCCCCTGATTTACATGACTCATAATCTATTCTTCTTTCTATTAAATTTATCTTGTCTTTCTTTTTTCATTAAAATCTTGTCTTTTTTATGTTACCTGGTATAACATGTAATTAATTCAGATTTCTTCTAGGAAGAGGCCACTGGCGGAGTAAGGGTTTAAGAAACCTTTTACAAAATGAAACTAAAATTGCATTTACTCAATCACGCATTCAAATTGAAATCCGAAATTCAATTCCCGTGCTATGCGGAAAGCGAGTTATTGGTGACACCAAGAGAAATTATCGAAAGATGGACAAAGTATTTCGAATCATTAAACGTGGAACAGGAACGTGAAAGTTAAAGTTGAAGAGGTAATATCAGTAAAAGTGTCGATGTATAATATAATGGCAGGACTCTTCAATTGACATTCAATCTATCCTTTCAAATCACAACTAAATTCATCTGCTCTGAAGTAAGTATAATTAATGAAATAATTAATACTACGCTTTCATTAAAAAAAATTATGAGTAAAAATATATCTTCTCTATTGATTTATAATACAGCCCTCTGCTATATATATATATATCATATTATATATAAATATAGTAATATATATATATATCGATATATTATATATATATATATATATATATATTATATATAATATACATAGATATAAATACATATACTATAATATATATACTAATTATATTATACTAATATATGTATAATACTATAGTATCATATATATATATATATATAATTTATATTATATATATATATTATATATTATATTATAATATATATATATATAATATAAATATAAATATATATAAATATATATATATATATACTATATATATATTATATAATATATATATATATATAGATATATATATAAGTATATATATTATATATATATACATACTATATTTATTATATATAATATATATATATATATATATTTAATTATATGATTATATATATATATATATATCTTTATACTATATATATTATTATATATATTATATCTATTGTATATATTATATTATGTATATATACTATATATATATATATATATATTAATATATATATATATATAGTAATATATAATATGATACTATATATATATATATATATATATATACAGTAATAATATATATATAGTATATATATATATAGATATATTATATAATATATTATATATATATAATATATATATATATATATATATAATATTTATATATATATATATACTATATATTATTTATAGTATATATATTATATATATATATATATATATATTATATATATTTATATATATTTATATATATATATATATATACTTATATATGATATATATTATTATATAGATATTATTATATATTATGTCATATAGTATATATATATATATAGTATAATATATATATATATATATATATATATGGATAATGTTTTCGTTCATTCTAAATATAAGGATTTAGCACAAAATGAAATTATGATATATCCATAAGACTGAAATCTCTTTCCCGAATTTGATAAATCTCATATTTCATATGCGGAGTGATAGATCACGTGCTTTATCTCGCCCTTCTTTCTTGTTTCGTGGCAATCCCTCTTAATACCAAGAATTATGTGGATTTTTGCTGTGGGATTTCATTATTTTTACCCTCCCCAATCTAAAAAAAAATAGTATAAAAATATTTTCTTAAAATTCAACTCTTACTCTTTGTAAAATAAAATGGGCAATTCATGAGAGAGTCATTTTTTTATTTTCACTCAAAATGAAATTGGAGTTAAAGGAACAAGTATAATACAACACGGAAATACCAAAATTTCTAATAAAAATGAAGTTCCTCCGAATTTCATCAATGTTTATTTTTATATATTAGAGCCAGCATAGTTAAAATCGAGTTTTTTCTAGCTATCTAAAACAGTTAGTTACTTCTACTATTATTAGTGCTAATAATATATCTATCAACATTTACGTTAATAATAATGAAAATGCCACTGTATTTTTAAATAAAAATTACTTTTATATTAATATTATTATTATTATTATTATTATATTATTATTATTATTATTATTATTATTATTATTATTATTATTATTATTATTATTATTATTATTATTATTATTATTATTATTATTATTATCTATTATTATTACTTGTGATTATCTATTCTTATTATTTATTATATTATGCTGATTATTATTATTATATTTCACTACTTATTTCACTAGCCTTTTTTCATGTATCTAAATGTGTCATTATTATTATTATATTATTATTATTAATATTATTATTTATATTATGTATTATTATATATTTTTTATATTACTTATTCGTTATATCTTTAGGATCTGTATAATACTAAAGGTAATTTAAAATTATGAAGTTCAATATTCTTTGCATCAAAATTACTGATTTTTTTTTTCAGCATTATTTAGCATTATCTGATATTATTATCTATTAATATATTGGTGTGTTCTGATTATAATGTAATGTATCATTGATCTATTCATGGTCTTATTTCTATTGGAAAACATTTAATGATGTGCTCTGATGCAGCCGCGAATAGTGTAATGAACGGATTTTATAAATTTAATTTACAAGCAGCAATAAATGACGAATACTTGTCATCATTCTACATTTGGAGTTGCATTGCAGTCGCCATTCCTTGCACTGCAGTGAATTAATGAATTAAAATGTACCGAGAATTAGGTGAAAAATTTGCTTTTATTTTTGTTATTATAATGCATAGTATATATATATATATATATATATACTAACGATATATATAGTTATTTATATACAATCTTATTAGTATATATATATAGCTATACTTAAGTTTCATAACTAGCTTAGTATCTATATCTTTATTATATGATATCTATATAAAATTTTAACACCCTATAGGTCTACATATTATCTATTATACAGTACTTTACAAATTATAGAATCTTTCGTCAAGACGTGATGAAATGTAGAGGGAACAAAAAGTAAACCAAAGGGTGTGTCGAGCATCACCTAGTAGCTAAGAAGCATAGCGTAGTAGGTTGTACCAGAATATCAACCATGGAAAATTACCTGGATAGAGGGTTCACTTATTACATATGATGATGCTATAGGAACACCAGCCAGTCCTCTGAGTTATTAATATCGTCTCAGGTTTGAATAAGTGGATTATTATTCAAGCGTCTTTGGAACCCTGCCATTGCATCTCATCTCAATGGCGCTCGTCATCTCCGCTTACATCCGCTATCCGCACGTTCGGGAGAACTAGATCTCTGGAGAATACTCAAGAAGATCCGATTTTTTTAAAGGCAGATGGATACAAAAGATGCTCGTCCCACTCCGGGCCTACGTGTCGAGAAGCCTTTCATCGAGATAGGATAAGGATAGGAAACATATAATTGTTATTTAGTATATATATTATAGATAGTAGAGGTAGGTATACTTATATATTATAATATATATATATATAATATATATATATCATATATAATTTATATATATATATATTATATATATATATATATTATATATATATAATATATATAAAACTTGTTCCTCACTTGTTGATATTATTGCTCTAATCGTGAGAAGAGTTTTCTAGGAATTGCTTCACGGGATTCGATGGAGTGGTCTGTCAGACTCACGAGGAGAAAACTAAGAACCAGGGAACTTTCACCAATGTAACACCAACTTTGTGTCGAAGGTTGCTCTACGAGGAATATTATATACATTTCGCTCCACAGGAATAGTAGTTTTTAGCGCGAAAAGTCTTCCACATCATGTAACACGAAACACGAAACAAAAAAACAATTTTGGGAGATAAAAAAAAAAACAAAAAATACACAACCTAAAGTTGGGTTCAATTAAAATGTTAATTAAGATCCAGAGTGGAATATAGTTCTAAGTGAGTCTAAGCTCTTCCGGTCTTACTGTTAACTCAGCGACGGACAGGTTCCAGTTTCGATCCGCTGCATAGCTAGCAGTTGCCAGTAAATCTCCTTGACCGCCTCGAAAAGACCTTCATATATACATTATATCCATTTTCTCCGCCCACCAACTATTTCCAATATCCCCTACATCATCTTTCCTTTTCATACTAATGCTTGATTATTTTCTTTTGACGTTACCTGTTATAACTGACAAATTCTAAGATTTCTCAGTCTCAGAAGAACAACATTAATGGGGTTTAAGCAAACCTTTTTACAAACTGAACGACCGACGACAAATCCAAATCGTCGGCAAAGCATCTGCCATTACATCCGCAACTGCGAATGCCAAAACACAAATCCGCGGGCTTCCCTCGGATTCGGCATATTCGTTCCTCATTTTACAGACCCAACAATTACACGACTGCAAAACACAAATATTTCGATCATTATCAAAGCTGAAATTCTTTATGAAATTCTTTCCTTTCCTTATGTTTTATCTATAACAAATTCAAAAACTAATATAATTTAATGGGCAGGAAACCCCTTTTCAATTTGACTTCAGTGATCACAATAATCTCTCAACTAATTCAATTTTGTGAGGCTGTTATATAATTAATGAATAATAATACTTCGCTATTAAAAAAAAAATCTATGAGTAAAATATCATCTTTCTCTATTACTTGTTGAAATGTTAGTAATTACCGTCCGGTCGCTCCTATATATATATATAATAATAACTAATACTATAATTATATATAATACTATAGTTATTACCTCATTTACACTATTCTTTACACCACAAATTATAATATAACTACTATAATATATCTTATATTATATAACTTATATTATTATGCAAAACTTTTTTTTTCTTTACAAAAATTTTTATGAAAATCTTCAAAATAGTTAAATCGAAAATCGGAAAGTAGTAACTACAGCAATTAAAAAATCAAACGTATTTATAAATTTATACTCTAGGTAGAGAACTACGTAGGTGATTCTGTTCATACTCTGTGTAGTAATCTATTTAACTCAGTATTTAAATAATAGTGGACTGACGTTAACTATTATTTGTCGTGTGGAGTGAATGCAGGACCCCGTGTAAGTATGCTCGATGCCGATAATTCGGGCATTCTTCAATTCAAAAAATTTTCAGAATTGATAAGCTTTTAATACGTATACTCTACATCTCGATTTTACCATTAATGCCTTTTAGCAGCCATTTTCAATGTTCTCGAAAGATAAAAGTTATGAAATCACTTGAGGCATAGTTACATCTCGATAGGACGGATGTAAGTAATATATTACTTGAAATTTTCGTTTCTATCTCATAGTTTATCTATATACGAAGAATTCCGAGGTTTGAATTAGTATCTATCCTTAAGTAAACGTTTATTCGTTTTTTTTATTTATTTCAATCTGGTAATGGTTAAATAATTTTAATAGTCGACTTCAGTTATACCTTTAACTCATAAAAGATATAAATTTCGATATTTCATCTTTCATCGCCAATAGAATTTGTGCAAATTTTGAATAAACGAAGGATTATTTTGTAATAATATGAAAAAACAGGCATTCTACGTCGTAAATGTTCAATAGTATTAAACGAAACATTACAATAATATACACAGCGAGCGGTTCAGTCGATTCTCATTCAAAACCAATTATCATAAATCCGAAACAAAACTCATACATATTTTAAATATTTTTGCATATATATATAAAGGTGAGGTGTGCTTTCTTGTATATTATATTTTAATTATCTTTTCCACAATAGGGTATACAGATCATCGCGCTCAGTAAGATGTGAAAGTAATAGTTCATATTAAATGAATATTTATTCCTCTCGGTTGATACTTAGAATTATAAAATCAATCGTGGATAAGCGGTACCCTGTATAGTCTCACTATTTATCTGTTTGTAAATATCTGTAGTGCCTCGTGAAGTTCTATTAGGAACTAAATCTCTTATGACACTAGGTCACTTTTGTAATGAAAATGTTTTTAATGATGATTAGATTATTTATCGTGTTTATCGCAGATTGCTATTAATAAATATTAAATAGTTAAATTATAATTTATTAATATTAACTTAATGATATTTTTTTATAGTTTAATGAAATATATACTAATATCAACTCATATAATAACATATATAAATTAAAGAATAGAAAAGTTTTATTTAAGAAAAATTTATTTAAGTCGTATAGGCTATTTCATGAATTTTTGAGAAATCATATAAGAATCAATATTGAAAGAGAATCCGACATCTTCAGATTTAACACCTTCGTAATAATTTGCTTATTTAATTATTTTTATTATCATCAATTGTAAAGGATAAACCCCGGCGAATAGAAAAGACATAAAATCGAACTTGATCTCAGGCTTATCGTATTTTTTCCAAGCTTTATATTTGTATGTCACAGAGAGAATAACGGTGAAGAATAATTTCGGTGGTATTAACATTTCGACTACTGACGTTGATGCCGCTGTTATTAAGATAAATTTTCATTATCTTGCCAGACTACGTATATTCGCGATGATATATTATTAAGACAGTGCCTTATATGGTCTCGAGCTAGGTTGAGAGAAGTAACTTACGCTTCTTTGGATATTGCTGGTATAACTAATATCAGATTTAATCTTCATAATTCTCACAAGTGAGAATAGATACGTTCACTCATAACTTTTCGTTTATTTATGTATTTAAGACATATTATAACAAATTATTCTTTAAATATATTGCGTCTCATCTTTTAGATTCTTCTATATCAGTTTAAGTGGGCGTTTTTATGTCTCTATGTGTTAATTGTTCTTTCATTTTTTCTATTTATTAATCAAAATATATTTACATATGGAAGGTTTTTCTCTGCTATAAGGTATACTTTCGTCCTGTATTTTATATAGACGTGAGATATTCTAATCACATGTCTAGATAGATAGTGATCTATCATATACTCAGTGTGTCTACATAGTTCGGTGTCTATATATAGGTACATGGTGATCTAGACCGCTACGGTTGTCTAGGGACGTCTAGTGTTCATAGAACGTTCATGGTGTTCATTAGATCGATCTCTATAGGTGTCTCTTAGACGTCGTGGATTGAATCTATAACTATCTGAGTGTCTTAAAGACGGTCTGTAGGTTATGATCCTAAGTATCGTCGTGCGATTAGGTTCTAAGACGTCAGTTGTTCTAGGGTACGTCGTAGTGTCTAGACGTTCTGGGATCTTTAAGACGTCTCGGTGTGTACTATTATATATATTAGTACTAACGTTTATATAATCTGATTAATATGTCTCTCAGGTGTACTACATATGTTCATGTCTATACATGTCTCGGTGTCTTATCCATATGTGCTCGGTGATCTATATGTCGGTGTCTACATGTATACGTGATATATACATGTCGGTATGTTACTATATAGTTCTGAGATGTATCATTACATTGTTGAGTTCAAAACTAAGAATAAAACTAGTGCAATTCAATCTATTTTTGTGTTTTTTTGTATTTTTATATTTTGTAAGTGATAAGTATATAAATGAAAATATTTACTCGGAAATAATGGGTTGAGATCTTTCGTTTGCTGTTTAATTCATTAAAAAAGATATATATGGAAGGATATATAGATATATTAACAATTTTAATATTACATATCTTTAATTGTAATATTATGTATTTTATAATAAAAAATAATTATTTTTAATCACAAGAAAGAAATGAAATGGCGCTCAATTTCTTTATTATTTTACTTGAAAAGATTATCGGCCTATTAATAATAAACCAATACAATAAAAATCATGCTACAAATGTAAGGTGGATAAATATTATATAAACTTACTACAGTCTCATTCAACTCGTTTTTCGATATATTGATCTCATGAAAATACATCGAAAAATTCTTACTCAGTTTACCGAAGATTTATGTTCTTAAAGTGAGGTGATAGAGTGGGTGGGCTCCCACTATCCATAAATTCTCGATTAGATTTATAAGGTGTGCTACTATCTATATGCAGTAACTACAAATTCCTTTACGTAAATTAGTTAGATCAGCAACTACTACAATAAGTAATTTCGTGAACTTCATATATTGGCTTCCTAGAACGGCTGAAGATTAGGAGGAAGTGCGGTCTTCCAGTACACTAAAATACGTATATGCTTATATAAATATATATAAGCTACATTCCATGAAGGTTCTGGAAGTCAGTCAGAAACCTTTTATGACACTACTCCCCATATAAATTTCAATCTTATTATTTCGTACTATTAGATAGATAAAAATTCAAAATACTCTTATTAAAAATCTTTTAGCCTAGATCCCTAGATAAATATAAATTATGCCATTTTGATTTCTAGCTCATATATATATATATGGTATGACATATAATATTAATCAATTTTATTAACTTTCTTATCTATTTATTTGGCATCGGATACGTCTCGATATAATTCTCCACCAATACACGAGTCCGCCTTCTGTACACTCAGGATATGCGATGGATTCCTATCGCCCACATTCACCCTCAAGCGAGGCTGGTAAGTAGTTTTGCTTTAATAATCTTTCGCGAAATTTTATTATCTACTTTAATGAAAGCCTTAAATTGAATTTTATTTTTATTATTAGGCTCTAGAGGGCAATATGAGGGCTACTCAGCACCTCCCACTGGCACATATGATTATGACGTTTATTCGAGGGGAGCGCCACCCCCACACGATGACTACTACGGCTATCCTGGCCATGCTCCAGGGGGATACCCCGCTCACTTCCGGGACCCCGCAGGTAATCATAATCGACCCCCTACCCCGCCCACTCCGTCCATGAGCGATCTTTCACACTCCCCTTCACCGCACCAAAGTAGCCATCATTATTTAGGTACGAATCCTTCCCATTCCTCACCTCTACCTCGCTCTTGTCATGGTATTGTCTGAAATTATGTTTTTGACGAAAGACAAAGAAGTATTTTGGAATGATGTTCATGAAATAATTTGCATTTCTCTCATGTTTGTTCATTTGGAGTTCTCTAGAAAGGTTTTTAAAAATTCTTTGCTTGTTTTAGAAGTTTCTTGAATTCGAGTTAATACATATATTTGATACGTTACTGTAGATGCTCACTTATTAGTTTAGAGTAGATTTTGTTATGGATTGCGATTGTTTGAAATAAATTTGGGTGCGTACCACGATTAAGATTCTGTTAATAAATTGAAGATTCATCAGGCAAAGTGTCCCATGAATGAGTATTTTTTTTTAATCTGGATTTATCACTCTTTATGCTCGCTGCAGTAAGATTTACACCCTAAAATTTCTATCTTTAATATTTTACTGCCAATCTGGAATGGTCGCCATAATGTAAGCAAATATCAGCAAGTTAGGCTCTTAAATTAATACGTTTTGTCAACCTTATTATCCAAAAATATTTGTACAGAATTTAGTAGGTGTCATTATTTAGCTGTTATTGATTGTTAATGAGCTTTTAAGTGAAATACATATTAACGAATTCATTTTCTTAATATACTTTTATTTTCATGGTTCCAATAATTTAAATGATGATTGCCGCTAAGGTATTTTAAATGTCTTTGTAGTTTGTATTGCCTCATATATTTTATTTTCCTTTTCCACCTATGATTTTTCGATATCAATTAAATTATTGATTGTTTAAATTAGATAATAATATATTTTTCAATTTGTTTATATATGTCAGCTGGTATTCGTTTACGTCCGAACGTTTCACTAAAATCGAGAAACTTATATAAATTTGCTGGATTTTTAAAAAAATCTCTGTAGCGTAATGTAAATCCAGATTTTCGTGGACCTCACCCTTCCTCTTTAGTGAAGAACATTTTTTATATAACTAGATACTTTTAAGTAAAATATGAGTACGCTTATTTAATATCTGGGATTGAAAAAATCCTTAGTTAATAATATAAATACAAATTTTTTTGAACTTTTCAATTAAAATTTCCCTCAAAGATGCTTAAAAAAAAATTCTCTGATTTTTAATATTTCATATTTTTCATATTTCATATATGAATTTTTCATATTTTCATCTTTCTTATAAATTGGTTTAAAAATTTATTTTAAATAAGCCATTTCGGATAGTTATACTAAAAAAAAAGTATCATATATTATTAATAGTTTAATAATAGGAAAGGAAATCATATAACTTATTATTCAAGTAGTACAGTATATAATATTATGACCGAATTAGTTGTGATATATATATATATAAAAATAAATATATATATATATATATATATATATATATATATATATATATATATATATATATATATATATATATATATATATATATATATATATATATATATATTATATATATATATATATATATATATATATATATATATAAGAGAGAGAATACACACACACAACGACATAAACATCTCCCATTTTTTTTGGTGCGCCTCCTCTCTTTTGCGTTCATATTCTTCACACACTCATCCTCCAGGCAACATACTACTAACCACCATTTTATCCACATATCATATACACATGATTAAAATAAACACCCCACT
This sequence comes from Trachelipus rathkii, assembly GCA_015478945.1. Taxonomy (NCBI): domain Eukaryota; kingdom Metazoa; phylum Arthropoda; class Malacostraca; order Isopoda; family Trachelipodidae; genus Trachelipus; species Trachelipus rathkii. The sequence continues at coordinate 10,609 of JABUQX010103617.1, forward strand.
TCTAGATAACGCCTTACAGACATCCCTACTACTCATATCCCTGTGTGCAGGGGAGAAAGAATTTCCACATCGTATGTCCTGCGTGTCGTAGAAGTCGACTAAGGGGCAGTGGTAGTTGGGTTGGCTGCCTACTACCATCTATTTCTTGCCAGGAATGCTAATGCAGGCCTCGGAGAAGGTCGTGATCCCCGTAAACGACTTCTAACTTTCGGCGAAATTGTATGAATCGTATGGGTACATGGAATGTTAGAGGAATAAATGTTGAGGAGAAGAGGAGAGAGAAGGTGATGGATGTATTTAGAAAGGGCAAATTTGATTTGCTCGCTGTGACTGAAACAAAGATGAAAGGAAAAGGTGAAATTAAGTGGTGTGATGTGAAATGTGTGCGTGCTGGTGTGGAAGAGAATGAGAGAGGGAGAGAAGGAGTTGCAATTTTGATGAGTGACCTGTGGTACAAAGCTATGGTAGACTTTGTTTGTGTGAGTCCTAGAATTCTAATGGCTAAATTTAAGTTTGAAAAGGTCCAAATTTGTGTAAAAAGTGTCATTATATGGTCCATCTGAGGAAACGTTGAAGAGAGTACGATTTTTTGGGATAATCTGAATGATGCTCTGGATGGTGTGAGTAGGAGCTTCAGATTGATAGTTTTGGGGGACCTGAATGGTTGGATAGGTGATCAAAAAAGGGATGGTATAACAGGTGGTTTGGGTGGCGGGAGAAAATGAGAATGGTAGGAAGGTGATTGATTTCTGTGAAGAGAGAGGTATGTGTGTAAGTAATACTTTCTTTAAACACAAGAGTATCCATAAGTATACTAGAGTTGGTGTAGGTAGAGATGGTATCGAAGTGAAAAGTATGATTGATTTAGTGTTGGTGAAGGAGATGTTTGATTATGTGTTGGATGTTAAATCAGTTAGGGGTTTTAGGAATGGGATTGTCGGATCATTATGTTTGGTTCTATGTAAAATAAAGTTAGTGGGGGCTTGGATGGAGAGGAAGGTGATACGAAAGGAAGTAGGTAAAATTAAGAGTGAGAAGTTAAGTAAACAAGACAATAAGGGTAAGTATGTAAGAGCGCTCGCTAGTAAAACGGTTGAATGTGAACAAGTTGATACTGAGCAAATCTGGGGGCAAATGAAGGAAGCAATTGTTAGTAGTCTCAAAGGAAGTGTGTGGATGTGCTAAAGTAGAGTAAGAATGTTAACAGCGAATGGTGGAATGAAGAGGTGATGAAAGCGGTTAAGGTAAAAAAGAAGCGTGGTTAAAGGCACTAATAAAAACAAGAATGATGAAGATTCAAAGAAAGATGCTTGGAATTATATAAGGAGGAAAAAGAAATACTAAAAAGGTGTATACGTAGGAGAAAACAAATTAAATGAACAGTTTGGAAGGAGGATGAATGAGGACATACAAGGAAATAGGAATCTTCTGGAAGGAAGAGCGCGAAAGGTTAAGAATGAGAATAAGGGGAATCTGCTTAGAATGATCAGAACAGGGATGGTGCTTTTGCAACTGATGAAATGGATGTGAAATTGAGTGGAGGGAACATACCGAAAATCTGCAATATTAACAGTAATGATGAGGTGTTAGTGAATGTGTGTGGTTTTGATGGTGCGAAAATAGGTATTTTGGGGATGAGGTTATTAGTAAGGAGGAGGTAATGGGTAGGGTGAAAAGTTGAAGAATGGTAAATCTGCAGGTATTCGATGAAATTACTAGTGAAATGATCAAGAGCGGAGGCGAGATGGTGATTGATTGGATTTGGAAGTTGTGTAATAAAGCGTTTATGGAGGGTATAGTTCAAGGGGATTGGAGATTTTATCAGTACCCTTGTATAAGGTAAAGGAGAAAAGGGAACTGTAGAAATTATGGGGAATAAGTTTATTGGGTGTTGTAGGGAAGGTATATGCTGGTATTTTGAAATTCGAAAGAGTGCGTCGAGTGACTGAGGGACTGATTGGTGAAGAACAAGGTGCGTTTAGGAGTGGTAGAGGATGTGTGGATCAAATCTTTACATTGAAACAAATGATTGAGAAAATGAGGGAGAAGAAGAATAATTGTATTTAGGTTTTATGGATTTGCAACAGGCGTATGATAGAGTTAATAGGAAGCGTTATGGCAGGTATTAGTGATATATGGGTGTTGGTGGTAGGCTTCTGAATGGAATCTAAAAGTATATGTATGACGATATTGAAGCGTGTGTAAGAATAAATGGCATTGTCAATGGTGATTGGTTTAGGATTAGCGGAGTGAGACAGGGTTGTGTTATGTCTATTGGTTATTCAATTTGTATATTTGCTTATGGATGGGGTTATGAAAGAATTTGGGGTGGGGATGAAGAAATGGTGTTCGAATGGTGGAGATGGGTTGAGTGGGGGTGCCCCATCTCTAATATATGCAGATAGTTTGGTTCTGTGAATCTGAAGAGTTTGAGAGGATTGATAGAGATTTGTATAGGAGTGTGTGAAAGGGAGGGAGGCTTGAGAGTAAACGTGGATAAGAAACAAGGTTATGGTTGTGAGTGAAGACACTCCTCAGTGTGAAGTCTATGTTAGATGGTGACAGCTAGAACAAGTGTCTGAGGTTTAAATATTTAGAGATATATGTTGGATAGAAAGGAACGGACAGATTACAGAGTGTAGTAGGAAAGTTGTGAATAGCTAAGGAAGGTGGCTGGTGCAATTAAATCGTTAGTGAATGCAAAAGGAGACTAAGTCTTGGTGTGCTAGGGTCTTACATGAGGGTATGTTGTTACCTGTGTTATTGTATGGTAGTGAGACTATGGTCTGGAATAAAGTATAGATCTAAAGTTCAAGTTGTGTTTCCAGATGGACAATCTTAGGGTGTGCTAGGTGTGAGAAAGAATTGATAAAGAGGAATAGGCAATATTAGAAGTAGTGTGAATGTGAAGAAAGGGGGGTAAATAGAAGAATAAATGAAAGTATATTTGAGATGGTTTGGTCATGTAGGAAAGGATGAATGATAGTAGGTTGGTTAAGCGGATGTATAGTGGTGAGTGTGTTGCAGGGAACCGACCGGCTGGAGACCGAAGAGGAAAGTGGATTGAGTCGGTGAACGAATGTCACAGGGAGAGAAATGTGAGTTTGGCAGGACGAGAATAAAGGTGCATGATAGGAGAGAATGGCCAGGGTTTTGTATGGGGAACATGGTTCTGGGCCTGGCAAATGGGATGAACTCTTACATTGACGATTACCATGAGTGAGGGGTCCGTCTGGGGTCCCCATGATGCTCTAGAATTGGATTTTCTGTCTGTGACGAGCTCTCACTAATTAATGGGTACAGAGGGGCAGTAAGGCTGGGCTTTCTTTCGACGTTCGTCATGTTCTCCTACTTTCTTTTCCGATGCTTATGCAGCACACACCCAAATGTTGAGCTCCAAGGAAGGTGAAGAAGAAAGAAGAAAGAATATATATATATATATATATATATATATATATATATATATATATATATATATATATATATATATATATATATATATATATATATATATATATATATATATATATATATATATATATATATATATATATATATATATATATATATATATATATATATATATATATATATATATATATATATATATTTTACACTGGTGCCTCATGCCAAGTTACTCTGTGCCAAATTTTCTGTATAAGGGAGTAGAAGCTTTGGCACATTGGGAATGAAGTTATTTTTATGTGACCCAACACGAATACTTCAGTGCTTTCTATCTCTATTATTATTATTATTATTATTATTATTATTATTATTATTATTATTATTATTATTATTATTATTACCCTCTAATGTTGGCAAGTGAATATTTTCCTAAAGTTTGCTTATTTGATAGTGCTTCGAAAGTCGTTTTTGTATGTGGCCTTTAAGTAGATTTTCTGTTTAGTTGAAATTAAAATCTAATTCCTTGGAATATATATATATATATATATATATATATATATATATATATTATATATATATATATATATATATATATAATTTATATATATATATATAATAATATATATATATATATATATATTTATATAAAAATATATTATATATATATATATATATATATATATATATATATATATATATATATATATATATATATATATATATATATATATATATATATATATATATATATATATATATATATATATATATATATATATATAAAATTATTTAAAATATGAAAATGCAGGTGGCCTTTCACCTGGCTCATCATCCCTTGCTTTTAAATATTTCAAATATAAATTGGCTTTAAGCCAATAAGTTTATTATCCTTGCTAGGGAACTCATTGATTATAATGCAAAGGTTTTAGTCGAGATTAAATAGTGGTTCATGTTAGAACGTGCTTGTGTAAATTTCAAGTAGTGTTAAATAAGTTATGTTACTTTTCTTGTGGTTTTATTTTGCTTTTATAAATGTGTTTCACTTTCAGAATATATGTGGTATATAGTTAGTTATGATAAAAAGTTACGCATGAAAGAATATATTTGAACCAGTTTTAATTTTTAAAATGTAGCCTTAATTTATTGTTTTCCAATGGCTCATGTACTACTAAAATGCCTCAGTCTTCGGTTTACCTAAGACTTCAGTGGCCATCTTCCTCATCCTCAGAAAGTAGTCATGATTTTTCTCCTTTACCAAGTAGTGGAAGCTCGATAGAAGCTTCGCCGATGTGTGGTAGAGATATAGAAAGAAATACACCTCTTAATTCTCATTCCAGTGCAGTTATGGATAATTCAAATGATGTAAGAACGATGCATGGTGCCGTTTCCTTAAGTAGATCTCACTCATTTAGTTTGATAGATTTAAAGTGTAACACTGATTCAGTAAAAGAAGTCAATGGTAAAAAAGTGAAACTTCGTAAAAAAAATGAGGAGATTAAATCTCGAAGGATGGTTCGTTCTTTAAGTAGTACTTCTACTGCCAGTACCAGTACAGATCCCGAGGATTTTTTTTATGCTTGTACTGTGTCTCGGTACCCAACTACTTTGCCTCCTCATTTAAAAGAAATAGCACCAAGAATAATTATTCCATCTAAGGATGGGAATACTAGAACCGAACTTAATGTGGAAAGTAGTCAAAACATTCCTTATATAGATACCAAAGATAATGATGACAAAGACCAAGAAGATAAACATTCTTCACCTGATGCAGAAGGTTTCCTTCACTCGTATGCTTCCATTTTTAGCAAATTGAAAGAGAGAACTTCTAAAACTTTTACATTTCCAAAGAGACGTCTAAAATTCAGTCATAATAGCGACAACACTCTAGAGTTTAGAGGGCATGACACCTCCTTGCATTCTCTAGAAGAAGTAGCTGAAGAAAATATACCAGATATTGTTAATGATTGTAAAGTGAATTTATCAGCAGGGTTTCAAGATAATGATGATGACGAGTCCCTACCCGCTGAGGCGAATTTCGAGATGACAGAATATAATGTAGAGTTATCCAAATCTCAAAAAAAATCAGTAACATTTCTTCTTCCTCCTTTGTATTGCGATTCTTTTATAGCAGAGGGAATGGAGAGTCCTTGTGAGTTCTTTCAGTAATAAGAATTAATACAGTTTTGTTGCATGTCACCGTTTTACCAGTTTATTTGTTCATTTATTTATTATTATTATTATTATTATTATTATTATTATTATTATTATTATTATTATTATTATTATTATTATTATTATTATTATTATTATTATTATTATTACATATAATTATTATTATTATTATTATTATTATTATTATTATTATTATTATTAATTATTATTATTATTATTAATGTGTGTATTATTATTTGTGTGTGTGTGTGTGTGTGTGTGTGTGTGTGTGTATTATTATTATTATTATTATTATTATTATTATTATTATTATTATTATTATTATTATTATTATTACACTAAGTTTTCAAAAATATACCCATAAAAAAGAAAAAAAGCAGTTAAAAGGAGGAAATGTTTTTTTTCCTAAATATTCACTAGAATTTTCGGAATTAGTTCTGCGTTGTTTTGTTTATGGCTTCCTGTAAAATTACATAAAAAAACACTTAAAATAATTTGCGTTTCTCATTGCTAACAATACTAAAATTTGGACAAAATTTTTTTTCTATTTGAGATGGAGATAGAGAATGATTGTAATGTGGGATTAAAATGAAAATTAATGGATGATTCTTGTATTTACAGTTAGGTTAAAACTGACTTTGTTTATATATGAAAAAAAAAAGTTTGTGGAGAATTTTATTCATTTTTGTTGTATGATTGTTTTGAAGAATTTTTATTACTTTTTTGTTTTTGTTTTTACTCATAATTTAATTTTATTTTTTACCAAACTGATAGACTAGTAATGTAATTTTTTATTTTTTTTTTTAGCATTTTCGGAAATAGCATTTTTTTTTTTTTTTTATGAACGTGAGATTAGAATGTGTAAATATTTTGGTCCCATTTATAACGTCTAGTTATTTATTTTTGTTTATTTTTGCATCTTTTTGTAGTGATTGTCTTTTTATCAATATAATTTTTTCCATTCAATCCAAATATAATGTTTCTTTTTAGTAATAATAATAATATAATTTATTTTTCTTATAACCTCTTAGGTGGAGAATATCCCCCAAGTGGATATGCCGAACTTGATGGAACATTAATGCCACCAAATGGAAGAGATCCATATAGAAATAGTCCTTCACCTGCCCTGCACGGCGTACCCAGTGAGCGATATGGTATGTAATATATATATATATATATATATATATATATATATATATATATATATATATATATATATATATATATATATATATATATATATATATATATATATATATATATATATATATATATATATATATATATATATATATATATATGAGTCGTATATAAACTTTTTATGTGCACGTGTATATATATATATAATTATTTTATTAGTATTATGAAAAAAAGTTGGCTTGGCATAATTTGATTTTTTTTTCTTTTGTAAATATGTTTCTTAGGCATATAAGTTTTTAATTTTTTAATTAATTCATTAGGCCATATGCACAAATTTATATATATTATATTTTTTTTTATTTTAAGTAAACTTTGTGTTGCACTGATTTATGTCGGGCTTATGTTACGATTTTTTTTTTGTCATCGCTTGATTTTTTTTGGCTTGCATTTTGTTCATTCTTCAGTTGATGGAGTTTATGAAGAAGAACCCTTTCTAGGAGATTATCCTGACGATGGATTTCAGGGGAGAATCCCTGAAGTTGGAAGTTATCCTTCTAGGGAAGGAGCGGAATCATCATACAGGAATTCTGAAGAATACAGAGGTTTAGATTCAGAAGGAGCAGATGGAGGCTACGCCAGCACCAGAGATTTAGAACAATATCCCGTCGGTGAGACAGATGTTTATGGACAGTTGAAACACACTGATAGGTCGTCTTTTAATAATTTAAATGGCGGAGTTTCTTCAACTTCTCACAATTCTCACCTTGTTAATCCGTATGAAGAAAGCCCAACGCAACGGGCCCCTTCTGCAAATACAACCCCTCTTGCACATCCATCCCCACAAATGTCCGTTCCAGTCACCCCACTAATACCCTCTCATACTTCTCCTGGACCTTCCACTCCTTATGAAACTTATGCCCCAGCAAGCCTTCTTCGATCACCTTCTGCAGATAGCACATCAAGAGGTTTGTTTCAACATTGCTTGCCCTTAGTTTGTTTTATTTATGAATGTAGTTACTTTCACTGTATTGGGGTAAGTAGTTTATTACACTCTATTATTATTATTATTATTATTATTATTATTATTATTATTATTATTATTATTATTATTATTATTATTATTATTATTATTGCTGTTTTTTGTTTGATTTGCTTATTTACTATTTACATATTTTTATATGCACTAATTGAAAATGTAAATTATTTGGCAGTGCGTTGGAGAGATCCGGACTTGCACGAGGTGATTGATTTTTTAAGTAATCCAAATAACATTGTGAAAGCAAATGCTGCCGCGTACCTTCAGCATCTATGTTACATGGATGATGCAACAAAACAAAAAACGAGAATATTGGGTGGAATTCCACCTCTTGTTGCACTCTTAGCCCATGATTTATCTGAGCTACATCGAAACGCTTGTGGAGCTCTTAGGTATGTTTGAATTCACAACCGTGAGAGTTAATTACTGAATTTACTTATACCTTGAGTTTAGGATGGAAGTACGTCTTTATATTAAACCTTCGTATTTGTTTAATTTAATGTGCAGGAAATCCCCGATCAACGCGGCAGATTCTTTTGGTATAAAAATTAAAATTTTACGCTTTAAATTCAATTAATTAACTATAATTACAAAAAAAAAAAAAAAAAAAGTTAATGCTGAAATTATTTTTTATAAGTTCAATTAGCGCTAACGATCCGCTTAATGAATGGCAAAGGTTTGCAAAGTTAAAAACGAAGAGATTCACTCTTCGTTCTCACAGGACGATTATGGATAGTGGAAAGGTAAATAGAAATTTTGAAATCCCAATGCCTTCACATTTCCATACATGGATTGAAGCAATTTGAAGTAATTTTAAAGCCAAGAAAAGAGAACTTACCAACAACTCTACTATACTCTCAATACCCTTAATAATGTTTTCAATAATTTTTTTTTTTTTTTTTTAAATTTGTTATAACAATAAAATGAAATTGTTTTTATATTTTGTATGAAAATGAAAGTAAAGTTTGGAACTTTTATCATTGTTCAGCTGTCAATTTTTTAAAAATTCATGCTTCATAGTTCAATTTCAGGTTTACATTATTTCCCATGGGTTTTTAAATTTGATTAACGTGATTTCAATTTGCACGAACCTTTTTGGAAACTCATTACCCGCGTTAATTGGGGGTTTCCGGTAATTAACATTGGAATCTTTCATAGGAATTGGACGTGTTTTATTGTAGTGCAATATTCTTTTTTTTTCCAACAAATAAATACTACCACCTTATATCTAATAATGATTTAACAGAAATCTATCATACGGTCGTCAAAATGATGAAAACAAGCGTGCAATAAAGGATGCTGGTGGGCTTCCGGCCCTTGTCCGACTTCTAAGGAAAACTCTTGATAATGAAGTTAAAGAGCTTGTCACTGGAATTCTGTGGAATCTCTCATCTTGTGAGGTTTGTATTTTAAATATTATTTGAAATAGCACAGAAATGTTTTTTTATTAGTTGAAATGTAAATTCACCAAAGTGTTTTTTATGTCATCTATCAACATCTGTCAGTTAGGAAGTAAAAGTTGATGTTTACCTTTGGAGGTCACTATTTTCTGGAGATATTATTAAGGTACCATCTTTAATAATTATAATAATAATAAAATTGTCTTAATTTGAAAGTAATCATTTAAAATCAAATTTGATTGAGACCCACCTACCTAGTCCTTGTCTTTTATATATATATATATATATATATATATATATATATATATATATATATATATATATATATATATATATATATATATATATATATATATATATATATATATATATATATATATAATATATATATATATATATTTTTATATATATATATATATATATATATATATATATATATATATATATATATATATATATATATATATATATATATATATATATATATATAAAATATAATTTTATATTATTAGTTCCATTCCCTAGTTAATGTAGCCTACTTTGCACAGGGCAGTGCAGATTTGAGATGTGTAGAATTCTATTTTTCAAGGATACTATTCTTTAACTTTGGGAACTGTAATCTAATAGATTTAATAATCTTTATTGCCCTATTTTTCTGCCCTTGCAATAAGATTGCCCACTATATCATTATAGTAGATACTTTAACTCTGCTTACAATTATAGGACTTCGTAATTTTCTTTGTTATTAAATGTGAGGTATTCACGGGTTCCTCTTTAGTTGTAAGTATTATTAAATACTTTTGCAGTCAATATGTCACATATAAGCAATTGAAAATTTTTTTAAAACCTCATTGATTTTGATAATTCTTTTTGTTCTTATCTCTCTTTTTGATATTCTATTTGTTCATTAACTTTGTGGAGAGAAAGGTTTTTAAATCTTTGCACTTGTGATGTTATAATGAAGTGAGAGGTTTTCTTTTAATGTTTTTCCTATGCCAAAGTTTGTTAAGAAATCTTAATGATTTATAAAATATTCTTAATTTAGAATAAAACTTTAAAAAGAGTTTAAAAAGAGTTTTAAAAATGAGGTCCATACTTTATATCCTTAGTTTTTATATTTGAACTTTGTCATTTACTGATTTTAATTCTATGTGATACCATTGATGTTTCTAAGTTAAAGATTATATTTTTATTTACCATGTCACTGAAATAGGTTTGGCATATTTTGAAAACTAAGTATCCTGATGTCTTTAATGTCTCAAATATTTTGTTGAATTCGTATATTTTTCTTTAAAAGTGAATTTATTGAAAAGTACTGGTTTTATATTATTGAGCAGTTACTTCGAATGATGTTACTGTAAATGTCATTCAGAACTGCCGTTAAGTTTTAACAAACTTATATATAATTTGAAGGGGTTATTTTCTAGTCTTGAATAACCACCTTCAATAGAAGAATATTATTAGATGTTGAAGAGATGAAGCGTTGTCACGATAAAGTGGCGTTTCTTCCCGGAGGCTGCTTAGGATTCTTCAGCAGCCTCCTGCACCAGACGCCACAGAAGTCCCCCCAGTTACAATGCCGCGAGCACACTCCGCTCCGGATCTGGAAGGACGTCGGGTAGTAGCTTGTAGCTGTCAGGTGAGAGCTAGGTGTGCACACATTACGGTCGCCGAGAAGGCTTCGACCACTCTGTACTCTTACATACAGTTGGTCCTCACCTGCAGAAGCTTGAGAAGTACGGTACAGACGGCACAGGATGACCGAACAGAGTAGCGCCCAAAATAAGAAACTTGATTTGATGGGTTTTTCGGAATCGCATTTGATGGGTGTTCATGGTCATTTCAGGTGGTCACCAATTTGAAGGGGCCAGGTTCAGTTCTTGAAAAACCTTGAATAATAGAAGATTGTTATTAGATGTTGAAGAGATGAAGCGTTGTCATTAAAAGATTGGCGTTTCTTCCCGGAGGCTGCTTAGGATTCTGCACAGACGCCACAATATATATATATATATATATATATATATATATATATATATATATATATATATATATATATATATATATATATATATATATATATATATATATATATATATATATATATATATATAGAGGACGCTGGTTCAAGTCCTCCGCGTAACAGTTGGGTTTATCTACCTGGGGCAAGAATTAAAACTTGACTGCTAACACGTTGAACTAACTGGTTTGGGATAGCCGGCCTTAAGTTCGATTCCTGTGGTCCCCCGTGTTACCCCCTGCATAGGGGATAAGCACGTTAATAGGTAGTTTTTTTATATATATATATATATATATATATATATATATATATATATATATATATATATATATATATATATATATATATATATATATATATATACTATATATATATATATATATATATATATATATTTTAAATAGGATCTAAAGCAAAGCATTCTTGATGAAACTCTTGGTGTTCTCGTGAGTCATGTGATAATCCCATGTTCGGGTTGGGATGGTGGAGAAGTTGAGAGAGATCCCAACAACGATGTATGGTGGTCCACGGTTTTCAAAAATGCTTCTGGTATAATTAGGCAAGTTTATTATTTATTTATTTTTATTTTCATGCAATTCAATCAATAGTTATTAAAAGAAAATATGATTATTTTTGTTTTGCAATCATTATAAAAATTTGTAAATTAAAAAAAAAAAAAAAATTGGAGATTAATATGGGAATATTAAGATGATTGGTTTCAGAAATTTGTTTTTAAATTTTTTATCTGCAAATATTGGAAGGAAAGCTTTCCCAATCTAAGATTAGTAGGCATCACTGTCACTTCACCCGGTTAAAGGTTGATATATACTATATATATATATATATATATATATATATATATAAATATATATATATATATATATATATATATATATATATATATATATATATATATATATATATATATATATATATATATATATATATATATATATATAAACAAACTGTGAAGATGTGGTGCGGTGTGAAATGTGTGTGCTGGAGTGGAAAGGAATGTGAGGGGGAGGGGAGTTGTGATTTTGATGAGTGACATGTGGCACAGAGCTATGGTGGGTTTTGTTTGTGCGAGTAAATTCTATTGTTAAATTTAAGTTTAAAAAGGTCAAGGTATGTGTGGTTGTAACATATGGTCCATCTGAGGGTGATGATGAGGAGAGAGTGACTTTTTGGGATAATTTAAATGATGTTTTAGATGTGTTGAGTAGGAGCTTCAGACTCATTGTGTTGAGCGATCTAAATGGTTGGATGGGTGATCAGGAAAGGCATGGTATAGCAGATAAATTTGGGGTGACATGAGAAAATAAGAATGGGAGGAGGGTGATTGATTTCTGTGAGGAAAGGTATGTGTGTAAGTAATACTTTCTTCAAACACTAGTATTCATAAGTGTACTAGAGTTGGTGTAAGTAAAGATGGTACTGAAGTGAAAAGTATGATGATTGATTTTGTGTTGGTGAAGGAGATGTTGAAGTATGTGATGGATGTTAAATCAGTGAGGTGGCTGGGGATATGATTTTCGGATTATTATTTTTTTTATATTAGATTAAGTTTGTGGGGGAGTGGATGGAGAGGAAAGAGGTAAGAAATGAAGTGGAAAAATTAAGAGTGAGAAAGTGAACAAGATAATAAGGAAAAGTATTTAAGAGCCCTTGCAAATAAATCAGTTAAATGTGAACAAGATGAAACTGAACAAATCTGGACACAAATGAAATAAGCCTTTGTTAGTAGTGCAAGAGAAGTATGTGGATGTGCTAAGTAGGAAGTAAGAATCTCAGCAGTGAATGCTGGAATGAAGAGGTGATGTAAGCGGTTAAAAGGAAAAAAGAGGCGTGGTTGAATGTGCTAAAAGCAAATGATGAGGTCTCAATAGAAAGATGTTTGGAATTATATAAGGAAGGAAAAAGGAAGACTAAAATTTGCATAAGTAGGAGGAAAAATGAGATAAATGAACAGTTTGGAAGATCGATGAATGGGAACTTACAAGGAAAAGAAAGCATTTCTGGAAGGAAGCGCGAAAGGTTAAGAATGAGAGTAAGAGGAATCTGCATAGAATAATGAATATGGATGGTGCTTTCGTAACTGATGAAATGGATGTGAGGAGAGTGTGGAGGGAACACTTCTAAAATTTGCATAACATTGTCGGCAATGAAGAGGTGTTAGTGAACGTAAGTGGATTTGATGGTGTACAAGATGAAATAGGTATTTTGGGGAGGAAAGAATGGTAAATCTGTAGGCATAGATGGAATTTCTGGTGAAATGATCAAGAATGGAGGCGATTTGGTGATTGAATGGATTTGAAAGTTGTGTAACAAAGCGTTTATGGAGGGTATAGTTCCGAGAGATTGGAGGAGAGCAGTAATAGTACCCTTATATAAGGGTAAGGGGAACTATTGGGGAATTAGTTGTTTGAGTGTTGTAGGGAAGATATATGCTGATATTTTGGTTGAAAAAGTACGACAAGTGACTGAGGGAGTGATTGGTGAAGAACAAAGTGCATATAGAAGTTGTAGAGGAAGTGTGGATCAAATTTTTACATTGATACAGATGATTGAGAAACTGAGAGAGATTATATATGGTGTTGGTGGTAGGCTTCTGAATGGAATAAAAAGTTTGTATGACGACAGAATAAATGGATTCGAAAGTGATTGGTTTAATATTAATAGCGGAGTGAGGCAGGGATTTGTTATATCTCCTTGGTTATTCAATTTGTATAAGGATGGGGTCATGAGAGAATTAGAGGTAGGGGTGGGAGGGAAACGTATTAGAATGATGGAGAATGGAAGAGAGTGGAGGGTGCCCTACTTATTATATGCGGATGATTTTGTTTTGTGTGGCGAATTTGAAGAGAGTTTGAGAGGATTGGTAGATAGGTTTGGCAGGGTGTGTAAAAGGAAGGGTTTAAAAGCAAATGTAGATAAGAGTAAGGTTATGGTAGTGAGTGAGAGGAATCCGCGGTGTAAAGTTATGTTAGATGGTGATCTACTGGAAGAAGTGCCTGAGTTTAAATATTTAGGATATAGGTCGGATGAAAAGGGATCGGATGATGCAGAGTGTAGTAGGAAAGTTGTGAATGGAAGGAAGGTGGCTGGTGCAATTAAATCGTTGGTGGATGTAAAGGGACTAAGTCTTGAGTGCGCTAGGGTCTTACATGAGGGTATAGTTGTTACCTGTGTTAATGTATAGTGAAACTATGGTCTGGAATAAGAGGTATAGATCTAAAGTACAATATGTTCAGATGGACAATCTTAGGGGAAGTGTTAGGTGTGAGAAGAATTGATAAAATGATGAATTAACCTATTAGAGAGTTGTGTGTAATGAAGAAAGGGGTAAATGAGAGAATAAATAAAAGTACGTTGAGATGGTTTGGTCATGTGGAAAGGATGGATGATAGTTGGTTGATTAAGCGAATGTATAGTGGTAAGTGTGCTGGGAATCGACCGGCTGGGAGACCGAAGGAAAAGTGGATTGAGTCAGTAAAGGAATTCATGGAGGAGAGAAATGTGAGTTTGCAGGGGCGAGAAGAAAGGTGGGGTTTTTGGAAGGGGGTATGGTTGTGGCCCATCTGGGCCAAGGGATGAACCCAATATTGACGAGATGCCATAGTGAGGGTCCGCTGCGGTCCCGTGAAGCTTTAGGATGGATTTTCTGACTGCGACGAGTTCTCACTAATAATAATTATGAATAAAGGAGGCAATAAGGCTGGGCTTTCTTTTCGACTTGCGTTATACTCTTCTACTACTTTTCTGTTTCCAGTGCACCTTACCCCCAGTCTTGGGGAGAGAAGGTGGATGATCAAGTATCAGAGTTTAAATATTTAGGTTGTATGTTGGATGAAAATGGAACAGATGATACTGAGTGTAGTAGAGTTGTGAGTGGTAGTCAGGTGGTTAATTATTTAAATCTTTGGTGAATGCAAAGGGACTAAGTCTTAAATGCGCTATTGTCCTGCATGAGGAAATGTTGTTACTATTGTTCATGTAATGTAGTGAAAATTGTGTGGAATAAAAATTACAGATCTAAAGTATAATCTGCTCAGATCCATAATCTTAAGGAGGTTTTAGATGTGAGAAAGAATTGATAAAATGAGGAATGAGCGTGTTGAGATGTGTTGTGTGATGAAAGGCGTGAATGATAGAATAAATGAAAGTGTATGAAGATAGTTTGGTCATATGGAAAGGATGGATGATATTCGGTTGATTAAGCAGATGTATAGAGGTGAGTGTGTTGTCAATCGACCGGTTGCGAGGCCAAATAAAAAGTTAATTGAGTCAGTAAAAGAGTGTCTAAAGGAAAGGAATGTTAATTTAGCAGAAGCTAGAAGAACGGTGCATAATAGGAGTAAATTGCATCGTTTTTTTGAAGGGCCATTGTTGTGGTTGGTTGTATATTAATAAACAATTTTGAATTATTTGATTGGCTAATATAATCTTTTAGTAACCAATCAAACACTTTGATATAATACCAAGCTACAATGTAAGTACTTCTTGTAGCAGAATACATGTATTAGCCGCTGACCGGTGAATTGCCATTGAAGCGTTTGTATATCTACAAGGATTCACTATCTTCATTTAATTAAAATCAAGGATGCAAAATTTTTGATGAAGCTAAAAATAGATCTGTAACCCACCATTATGAAAATGAAGTAGAAAACGAAGATTTGAAGTTTTTAAAATGATTGTTTCCAAGGGGCGAAGTTTTATGTCTCTACACTCATACTAGTTGCGCACATCTCAATTTTAATAGCTTAATGTCTTCTTTTGTTTAAGTTTGACAGTTGACAGTAAAATTATGAATACCCCTTGCAAACTTTTTAAATAATTCAAATTAAAATGTACGCTGGTTTAGGTTTAAATATCTTCTTATGTAAAAAGAAAAGAAAATTAGAATACCTTCACAATTAATGAACAAGTTATCAATAAAAAGCTACTAGTTATCCAATTTAGCTTTTAATATTTTGATTTCCTTAGATGGGTGGGTGGATATTCTAGGTAGATTATAGATTATACCAATACCTAAATTAAACTAAAATTTTTGTATATACATTTTCAAATAAAAGGTAATATTAACTTTGCAATTTTTTTTTGTGTTTTAGAAATATAAGTTCTGCAGGGGAATATGCTAGAACTAAACTACGTCACTGTCCCGGTCTTGTGGACTCTCTTTTCTGTGTCATAAAATTGGCCATCCAAGGCAACTCGCACGATAATAAAAGTGTAGAAAATTGCGTCTGTATTTTGCGTAACTTGTCCTATAGGTGTCAAGAAGTTGAAGACCCTAATTATGATAAGCATCAACCTCCAACTCAGTCGAGGGCCACTGCTGCTAGTAAAGGTAAGGAATAGTATTTTTGGTGGTGCAAACAATAATAATGATTCAACATTGATGGATTTTAGTCTTTGTTAACTTTTATTATTGTAAAGCTAAGAATGCATGGCTCTTTACTGGCTTTAATTAAAGATTATGCTAATCATTTTTTAATGTCTTGTGTATTTTTTATTAAAATTTTAATCTTGTTTCAACGATGATGGAATGATTGCTGGGGTAATATATTTATTATATTAATTACTTTCAACACAGTTTTTTGTTAAATAATTAATTGGTTCTATTTGTTGGGAATATTTGTTTTGTCAGTCCTAAATTTAAAATAAATTTAAATTAATTTTTGTGATTTCCAGCAATTATTATTATTATTATTAATTATTATTATTATTATTATTATTATTATTATTATTATTATTATTATTATTATTATTATTATTATTATTATTATTATTATTATTATTATTATTATTATTATTATTATTATTTTTATTGCATGTTTTAGTTTAAACTTGGGGTGGTCTAAAGTTAGTTCTTTTTTCTATAAAATTTAAACGTTCTTTAAGAGTAGTTTATGTAATGAATTCATTTATACAATTACAAATGGAGTCTGATGGGAAGGTTTTTTCTCTTTTCTATTGAACGATTATTCTTTTATTTTTTCACTTCCCTTGGACTAATTACATGTGTTTAAATGCTGCTCGCAGAAGGAGATGAAGATGGATCAGACAAATGCGGTAGGTCTCCTCTCCGGGTGTCTAATAATTTAGTTGATTCTTGAAAAAAAATCTTCTGTTCCTCTGCACACAATTACAAATTTTTTTTCTCTCTCTCTCTCTCTCTCTCTCTCTCTCTCTCTCTCTCCTCTCTCTCTCTCTCTTCTCTTATCCCGTCCTTTTACATTCTCTCTCTTTATCATCTCTCTCTCTTCTCTCTCTCTCTCTCTCTAGCACGTCTCTCTCTCTCATCTCTCTCTCTTCTCCTCTCTCTCTCTCTCTCTCTCTCTCTCTTCATCCGTCCTTCGTCTCAGTCTCTCATCTCTCGTCTCTCGTCTCCTCTATCTCTATCTCTTTCTCTCTCTCTCTCTCCTCCGAAATTTTGCATCGCACTCATTATGTTACCGTTATCTTTCTACAATGTGACTGTCCTTACTCGTTTTCTCCCTCTTTCTCCCTCATATCTTTCTCTCTCTTCTCCCGCCAAGAGTTTCTCTTAAGCTCTTTCTCCAGGTCCTTTCTCTCTCGTCTTATGCTATCTGTCCTCAGACAGCTCACCTCGGGAGAGCGCGGAGAAACCTTTGACACTCGCTTCCTCCCATATCTCCACCTCCTCTCGTCTCACTCTCTCATCTCCATCTCCTCTCTCTCTCTCTTCTCTCCTCTCCTCTCTCTCAGGCTCTCTTCTCGTCTGCATCAGTCTCTCTGCTCTCTCTCTCTCCTTCGTGTGCTGTATCGGTTCTAACAGTCTACTAATCCTCTCTCTCTGGCTTCCCTAATTCATGATGATCGATCCCTCCTCGATCGTCGAGTGTTACAAGGCGTTATACGGATATTCGCAGCTCAAGTACCAGCAGCAACGACCCGCTACGACGCAGACGCGAGCGAGAAGCGGAGACACGAACGGAGATAGGCTCGCCGGCTGAACTTCTCTCATCTCTCTCTCTCATCTCATCTCTACATAGACTCTCTCTCTCTCGTCACCTCTTGAGGCTTCTCTGTACCTACATCTATATAATATAATTATATATTATATATTATTATTGGTTATATTATAATTATTAATATAGGTATATATAAAATTATTATATAAAAGAATATAATATATTTATGATACGTAATTATGTATAATACATAATCATATACTATATACTATATATATATATAGTCGCTAAGTTAAAGAGCATTTCATAGTTTTAATTATATAATTTATAATATATATATTTTTTAAATATATAATTATAATACGATAGAAATAATTTAAATATCCCGGTAGAAATTTAAATTATTGCTAATGTTTTTGGACTATGTGTCCCTTTTCAAGACAAAGATGAAAAGAATACATTAAAAGTTATAAAGTAAATAAGTAAATCGGAGACCAGCTCCAAGGAAGGTGATTAAAGCAAAAGGTAAGCTTAAAAAAATTAAATGATAACAACTCTTCGGCAATTCATTGCAAAGTACTACCAACCAAGGAAAAAATTAAAATAAAATAAATTTGAATAACTAATAAAACAAAAAAAAAATTCGTATCGTTTGAAGCATATTCAGTTATCTGTTGGACATAATACAATAGGCTGAAATATGTGATAAACTTATTTGGCTTCATTCCACAAGCATCAAAAGTTAAATAAGCATTCAGAATTTTTCTGAATTGATTGAGTAATCAGGAATTAATTGTTAAATTTTATGATTATGATTTAAATATAAAAAATGTGTTTTGGGCTATGGTCTAAGCTTTTGTTTATCAACATTGGAAACCTCATAATTGATTTATTTTCATTTAACAAACTTCATCGTAGTTGTAAAATAAAAAATTTATAGACTTTTCTAATTTAAAAGTTTTTGTATTTTTTTACATTTTGGGCAATTTTAAGAGAGCTTCAAATTTTCTCTTTATATATTACTAAAATCTCTCATTAGGCTAAAGAAATATGATATTTTAAAATCATATTAAAAGCAGACAAGGAAAGAAATATTGGTGAAAGAGCTCTTTAATAAATGAACTTTTGAAGGACTAATTACTAAAAATTTCATTAGCAGCCTTTTAAGACCTGACCACTGAAATTTAATTAATGCTGTAAGAATTTTTTTCTTCTCCTGGCTAGAGCTAAGAGGTTTCATTTGCTTAGTGCAATCTTGTACCAACATGGAGCAAAACCAAGGGTTTCCAGAAGGCCAGCTCCTATTGGACTTATAATCAACGGTCATTTGCTGCGAATACATAGTATATATATCTGGACAAATTGCGCATATGCTTTTCAAAAATCAAAATTTTCAACGACTTTTTGAAGGAAGGCCAAGCCTTCATTTGCATACGCCGAACTGTAAGCAATGCTGTGATTGGTTCATAACAAACAAATATTGTATTCTTTTAAATAGCTCTTCCTTTATGGCATTTCGAAATATAGTATGTATAAACAATATTAGGCGTTTTCTTCAGAATAAACTTAATTAAAGTACTAAAATAAAATTTGGTTATATCAAATTTAACTTGCTAATATTACAAAGCAGTAGTTAAATTTTGTTTTACTTTTTGAATGACAAATTTTGCCACGAAAAAAGTACACTCAAAACCAACACAAGATGATCCGAAAATTATAACATTAGATTGAAGTACTATGATTTTGATTATATATCTATAACTAACATGGCCTAACCGCGGAAGACTGCGGGATGTTAGCTTTTGCTGCTGATGATAACCTGATGGAAGAGGTTAAAGGAAGCATCAGTGGTTGGAAACCATCATTGAAGGGGAAAGTGGAATAGCTATGGTAAAAAAAAAATTAACATGCTCTGCTTGATCATAATAGCAGCGAGACTATCGGATAATTGTCCCAGCTGAACAAATAATTGAAACTGGACTAAAAGAAACGATCTATAAGATAATGCGGAAATATCTTTGTAGGAAAAGGGGGTCAGGGGATCAACAAGGATCTTAGCCTTGGGCTAGGTGGTGAGGTCACCCCAATGAGAGTAGCGAAGGTTGAAATATCCTATTATTGTAGTAAGTCGGTAACGGCAAGGTACTTTAATTTTTTGTCTCATATTTTTATAATTTTTTATGCAGGATTGCTAATATAAGATGAGTGAGTGTGAATGGTGCGTAGCGCAACGGCATCTGCAGGTCGCTATTTTTTTTTCAGTTTTATTACCTCCTATTCTGTTTTTTCTATTCGTGCAGTCCTTCGTCGTCCATTATTTTTGTGGAATCTTGATTGTTGCATTTTACTATTTGCTAAGGTTTAATCCAATTGTTTTATTTCCTTTTTCATATAATTATTTTCTTTAGGAATTGAGTGATCCTAGGTGGTGAGATATAGGATCCTTATTCAATTTCAGGTATGGATAATTATGTATTGTGTTTTTGGTTTATGTATTATTATTATTAGTAGTAGTAGTAGTAGTAGTAGTAGTAGTAGTAGTAGTAGTAGTAGTAGTAGTAATATTATTCAATTTATTCGTTTTAATTTTGTTCTGCTTTCTTAATGTGATTTCTAGATTTGGGGTTTTGTTATTTTACGGTTGTATTAGTTTTCTCAGTTTTGCCCCAAAGGGTCTTTTGCTTTTTTTGATTCTGATTGCTTCAAAAATTGTTTCATCTGTTGCTTGGCTTGCAAAATTCTTTGCTTTTTGTACAGCTTACTTGTACAAAGAAAACTGGACAATAATTGTCGGAATATTTATATTTGTTTTGCTTTTTAGCCCAATCTCTATTGTTTTTATATATACAATAATTATTAATTATTTGTTATTTATAATTTTATTATTAGTATTTATTGTATTTAATAAAAAAAGGGTTAAATGTCATTCATTTTTTAATTTTAGAGATTTATTTATTTATTTTATGTTTGGGGTTTATATATTGGGTCTGTTTATTATGTTTTCTTATTTTTGTTTTTGTTTTTTGTTTTGTTCACATAAAATTAGATGGTGTAGTTTTATAATTATCTTCCTTGATTACTCTGTAGACACCCCCACATTAAATTAAATTGAGGTTTTAGGATTTCTTTCTTATATTTTGAGAATTTAAAAAACACTTCTAACAATTATTTATTTAGACAATATATAGTTATTATATATATTATTATATATATATATATATATATATATATATATATATTATCTATAGTATATAATATATATACTATATATAGTATATAATTATAATATAATAATATATATATATAAACGAAATCTTAATCTCCTAATTGTTTAATTTTGCTTTATAAATTTTCAATATATTCTTGAGTAAAACAATGAGAGAGAATTGTAAGACAAAACGGTATTCAGCTCATCTCTGAACTTGAAGATATGTCGCATTTTTTAAGACTTGAAATTGACTTTGTATTCATAAATTAATGCCAAAAATAATATCTATTTACAGTATAGGATTATATAATATTTGTTTCATGATATAGACTTTTTTGTATATAATTATTAAGTTAAATTGTATTATATTGTGCTTTAAAAATACTTATAAAAAAATATGAAAGTTAACCTGAAAATATGTTTTCTGTTTTAAAATATGTATTTATATTTTAACTTTTTTTCATGATAAGATCAGAAATGCAGTTCGCTTTTAAAGCTCTTAAATATGCATTTACCATTTAATTTATACCAAATAATGTGTATTTTGGTGTTTTGTAACATTTTGTACCATATTTTACAGCTTAATATCAATGGAGAACAAGCAGAAGAGATAGATATAAGCCCTGTACAATAACTACTAGACCTGTTCGTCAGTGAAGAAGAAGAACTCCCAACACTTCTGCCACTACAGAATTGGCCTCCTCCTAGACTACAGAATTGGTGACCCTGGAAGTTAAACATCACCTCTCTTTAAGTAGACGTTCCCTCGAAGGCAGACATTCCTAGCAAGCAGAAGTCTTTCTCCTACGGTGACGCAAGCAGCAGGCTCTCTCCTACGGTGATACAAACAAAAGACCACTCTCTCAAGACTTCGTGAAGAATACCCCTACAGAGGTAGAAAACGATGCCTTTTGACAACGAACAAACGCAGCCCCCACCAGAAGAAGGTGAGACCATCGCCCTAGATCAAGGTAAAACCTCAAGTGTTTTCCGAGACTTCCGTTCCAACCTGGTTCAGAGTCTCAGAGGCACAGTTTCACCTTGGAAAAATTACTACAGAAAAGGCGAAGTACTTCCAAGCTCTCTTCCAGCCCCCAACAGATGTCGTGGATCGTATCTCATCTGCAAAACTCGATGCTCAAGCGTACACTCCCCTGAAGACAGCAGTCATCACCATCTACGAAAAGAGAAATGAATTATTCAACGAATTTATGTCTAAACGATCTTACAGTGGCATGACTTCACTTTACCTACGAGAAATGCTTCGCTATGGTTCCAAATTGAGGATTGGAGAAGACATCATCCGAATGCAGATTTTGAACACTCTTCCAACCAATATTTGACCAACTGTTGCAGCACAAACAGCATTAGTTCTGGAACAACTCTGGAGATTAGCAGCTGATCTATTTGTTTTGGAAGCGCCGATCCTGGATGACCAGTATCACAGCAAGACTCACAAGCAACTATTCACAAGCAGTAGAGCAGCAAACAACACAACACATCAGCTACAGCATTCACGGGGGGGGCGCGGACTGCTTCATACAAGTAAAAATCACATGTATTCGCCAACAGGCAAGGAAGCAGGCAATGGTGCAAGTGGCCTGATAAAACTAATAATGTTCAGGTGCAGCTCTTCGTCTGTCCTCTTCTAGAATTCTCCTCTGTCAAGCGGAATAGCTAGGAAAAGCGGAGCTGATTAGCTGCGCTATATTCAGATGCTATAACTATCAACATTACATATCGCGCAGATATCTCTTCTTGGTGATACGGCTTCTTCTGTCTCGAGCTCCTTCTTCATAGTAACCAACATGTCCTATTTGCAACTAATGTCAATTGTTCCGCTTCCGGAACTTAATTGGACTTTCAATAGAACGAATATCAAATGCCAATATTGGAAATGAGTTTTTCTAACAATTAAACTAATCATCATTGTGGGAAGAGAATTCTGCGAAGGACACAAATATCTCTCTAGCAATCTCTAGTCCTTTCCAGAGAATGTTCCCTCACTACAAATTCAAGCTAACATTGAAGACCTTAAATTCATCTTTGTTCAAGAGTTTCTGTCTTTGTTAACATACCCATGAACTTGACGAATATAAAATTTAATCAAAAGGACCTGTTCATTTCATAGAGTGAGATTACGCTCCGTGTTTTGCAGACCTTAAGATAAACTAAAAGCAGCAAAAGCAAAATTCGACACTTTTGAAGAATTGAAACCTCGACTTTCCAGTCTCTTGAACTTCTGCCGCCCATCTTGTGTCATAGAAAACCCCAGGAACATGGAGGCCTTGTGGTGATTAAGATTTTGAATGCATTCTAAAGGGATAGATATCAATTCTCTCACATTCAAGTCTTCACAGCGTTTAATGATAGCTATCTTCATAAAATAGACCTTCAGAGGGCAAACCATCAAATTCCAATACAACCGGAGGACATTGAAAAGACTGCATTACATCCTTTCGGCTGTTTGGATACGTTTATGCCCTTTGGTTTGGAGAATGCTGGATCTACTTTTCAGAGGTAATGGACTCCATTTTTCGACATCTCCATTTTTACCGTCTATTTAATGATTGCTAATTTTTTTAGCAAACTCCAGATAAGCATGGAGAAATCTCGGAGAGTTTCAAGCTTCTTCAAGAAAAATTCTTTCAAATCTCCTTAGAAAAATAAGAATTTTTCAAATCATCTCTCAAGTATTTGGGATATCATATTTCGTCAGCTAGACTTTCTCTTTCAGAAAAGAAGTCCGAAATTTTCAAGTAACCTCTTCCTCAAGATTCAGCAGCTTAGAAGATTCTTGGAAATGATAGCTACTATATCGTTTCATTCTGTTTTGCAAAACTCGTCTTTCCTTTATCAGAAAAAGCAAAAAACACGATCCAAAACGCAAGTCTCTTACGTGGACCACAGAAAAAGAATCCTTCATTGAAATCAAGAATAAACTCCAAAACGCCACAACTCTTCCTTTTTCTTTGCCGGATGTTACCAATCCTCAACTTGTAACGAATAGTAGCCAGACTTCTATAGGAGCAGCCCTTCATCAGATGGTTGATGGACATCCAGTACCTGCAGATTTTTCAGCAAAAGGTTATCGGAACAGCAAACGATAATTCTCAGCTTTCGACCGTGAACTTCTAGCAGCATACTATTCTGTTCTTCATTTCAAACATACCTTAGAAGGAAGGAAAGCCATCTTGTGCACTGATCACAAACCTCTCGTCTCGGCTTTCTACAGTAGAAATCAAGTTAAAAGTGATCGGCAACAGCGTCATCTTTCTGTCTTAACAGAATACGTCTCTTCAATGACCTATGTTAGAGGTGCAGATAACATCGCAGCAGATGCTTATACTCGGATATCCTCGGTAACAGAAGATGCCTTCAACTTACCTGCTATCGCTCGTCTTCAATCATCAGATCAATAAACTACCACTTTTCAGCAGCGTCTTCATTCTTACTCTCTACAAGATGATCTTAAAGTATGGTGTGATGTTTCATCAGCTTTTCCACGACCATTTTTGCCAACGTTGCTCGTGAACAATTTTCAACAATGTTATCAGAGTCTCATCAGGAGTTAAGGCTCTCTGCGTCTTATCAGACTAGGTAATTCTGGCATTACATCAGAGAAGGATATCTACAAGCTCTCTACAAGAACTTCAAGACGCTGGTTAGTCGGGGAAGAAAAGAATTCCCAGCCTCCTGCCACTACAGAATTGACCTATTCCTCGACTATATATATTATATATAATTAATATATATATATATATATATATATATATATATATATTTATATATCTATATTATATATATATATATATATAATATATATATTATTTATATATATATAATATCTATATATATAATAATCATATATAAATATATATATATATATATAATAATTAATAAAATAATTATAACCGGTATATATATATATACTATACTATAATATATATCTATATATATATTATATATATTATATATTCTTATATATATATATATATATATAATATAATATATATATATGAACTATATATATATATATAATATAATATATATCATATATATATATATAGTAAATAAGAACCAGGGAAGGACAGGGTGAAAACCTGTTGATATCGCCTTGAAGGGGGCTCGGTCGTTTGAAAGCTGTTCTTGAATCTAATTTTTTTTGGACTTTAGAAGATAGCTCAGTCGGTAGAGCGTCTGAGTATGTCGGTCTCAGTCGCAACATGCGTTGTTTCGACCCCAGAGGAGGCAATTTTCTTCTATCTTCCCACAATAGTTTTTTATTTACTATACAAATTTAAATTGCGTTTTAAATTTGCATTATTTACATCTATTAAATTTTACAGAACGAGGGAAGGACAGGGTGAAACCTGGGTTCTTTGGACAAGTCAGTCTTATTTAACTCAAAAAGCTGTTCTTGAATCTAATTTTTTTTTGGGTTAGGACTTAGAAATAAGCTCAGTCGGTAAGAAGCGTCTGAAGTATGTCGGTCTCAGTGCATCAGCGTTTTTCGACCCAGAGGAGGCAATTTCTTTACTTCAAATAGTTTTCTATTAATTTACTATCAAAATTTAAGCTGCGGTCTATTGCAGTAAATTTATATATATATATATATATATAATATTATTATATATATTATATATATATATATATTATATATAATAATATATATTATATATATATATATACTATATATATATATATATTATATATATATATAAAATATATATATTATATAGTTATGTTATAAAAATTATAGTCAAGTGTTGCAGAGAGGTTATTTCTGGAAACTAGGGGTTACTAAATGCAAAGAGTAGAAA
>JABUQX010103618.1:0-7500 GCA_015478945.1 Trachelipus rathkii
TTAAGCTTGTTTTTGCGAAAAGAATCGAAGACTTTCTTAATATTTTCTAGGTGATTTTCCAGAGATGTTCCCATGATAAGAACGTCGTCAAGAAAAACTCTGCAGGCGTCATCCAATAGATGATGCAAAACAAGCTCCATTAAATTCGCAAACGCCGAGGGGCATTGGCTAATCCAAAGTTTAATCTAGTTGGGCAATACTGCCCTCTGGTCGTTCGAAAAGCGAGGAGCGGTTGAGTCTCTTCTTCTATTTCCATCGCGTTGTACGCGTCCTTAAGGTCAACACAGGTAAAGAGGTTACTGATACCAAGAGAGCTTAAAATGTCCGTAATACACGGAAGGGGGAAACGCGAAAGGACAGTATGGGAATTAAGGAGTCTATAGTCTGCAACAATACAGGGAGTTGTAGATCCTTTTTTGGAATCACTAAGAGCGGAGCGCTATGTTGGCTGGAGATGGGTCTAATATATCCTTTGTCCAGCGAATCCTCCACCCACTCCTCTATTTGTTTGAGGTAGCGGTGGGGGAGTCTATATTGAGGTCGGTATAATACCTTTGGCGCGTCTTCTTTCAAGGTAACACTAATCTTCGTTAGAGGACAAATAGGGACTGCATCATCTTCCAAAGCGATTATATCCTTGTAGGCCATGAGAAGATCCAATAAATTTTCCAGTTGATTCGGATCAGTAAGTGTTGCACACTCATCTTCTTCGTTTATGAAAGACTCCTGAATAATTTCTTTATATGTTTTATGAAGTTGTGGGGTTAAACCTTTAGACGAGGAAGCGACATTAATATGCGAAGTGTCCAAAGGAGAGTCAAGAGTGAAGAGGATTGGCTATAGTTAAAAAAGTATTTGTTTGCAGCGTGTGAGGTGCTGCTGACATATTTATAATATCCAAAAGAACGTGACCTTTATCAACCGCACTCATAACACCACCTATAAAGAGAAAGTTGTGAAGAAAAGCCTTTTCAGAGGTTAAAATTAGCTTTTCGGGAGGGGGGGGGTGTTCGCTAAAGACCGAGCTTTGACAGACAAAGTTGTTTTAGAGTAGGAATCAAGAGTGACATTTTCAATAATAGAGAGGTTATACCTTGTGTCAGTATCAATTAATAAATCATTAACAAAGCTAGTTTCATTATGATAAAGAGGTAAAGATGTGTTGTGGTGTACCTCTGGTGTGGGACTGCTTTGCCGCTGGGGATAGATGGGAATGAGAGGCATTGAAATGTAGGCAGTGTCAGATAAAACAGCTATAGTATTCTTATGCGCCTCAAAGCATATATTGGGTAGAGCTAGAAAATTAGTTCCCAAAAGAAAATCTGCTTTGAACCCACAGAGCGAATCATCAATGGCAATGAAATTTATAGGTACAACTACATGTTGAATGTGGAGATACAGAACCGTAGTCCCGATCTGGTCAAAAACGTCCCCAGTGATGGACTTCAAAGTGATCGGTGTTTTAGTAAGTGGTATATTAATACAAAATTTGTTTTCTAACTCTAATATAAGAGATCGTCTGGCCAAGCTCGAGTTGCTGCCTGAGTCAAGGAGAAGACGTTTATTATGTAAAGTGTATTCATTGAATGATATATGCGTGTTTAGAAAATAGGCGGGTCCAATCAATGAGTGAGAATTTGCGTCTATATCTACCACCAAATTTGTGTCATTTGTGAAAGATGAAGAAAAAGTTAACTCTTGTTGAAGAGCGGGAGGAGCAGAGGAAGGGGTTAAATCAATGGGATACAGAGGAAGATGTGACTCCGCCTTAGGTAGTGGGCGAGTAGAAAAAGTTGAAAAATTAGGAGCTGGAAGTGACTCAGGAGAGGGAGATTTGAAAGATTCGTCTGAAACTAAATTAATAGAAGATGGATGGGGAGTGGTTAAAATAGCTTCATTAAAATTGTCAAAAGAATCAGAGAAATCATTTATAGAAATCTGGTCAGTGCCCTGTGATTCAATATGTCGGGTATTTAAAGAGCCAAAATCATTATGAGAGAAGGAAGTTAATTTGGGGGATATATTAAAACTACTAATCAAATATTCAAAAGAGCGAGAGTTAATATGAGATTCAAAAGGTAAAAGATTGTTAAAATAAGAAGTAGAAGGAAGTAAATTATGCGAAGAGTTGGGTGAAATATTTCCTAATAAATTATTCCTATATAAACCAGTAGGAATAGTTTCATTATCCAATTTATTTCCATTTAATTTAGAGTAAAATATTTTACTAATGTCAGTGGCGTAAGCATTTCTTCTACTTATTTTGTCATTACTACTAACTTTTCTCTTCCGTCTGTAAAGATTGAAAGTGTGCCCTACACCTTCATTACCATGCTGTATATCCATAAGTGCTTCACTAATTTCCATGCTATGTCCAATCTTACCTCCTTGCTGCGTTTCACCTCCGTGTCTGCTCTCACCTGTTCACTAAATGCTAAGCTCAATCCATTACTGGGCAAGTGATCTATAGGCGCGAGAGCCATCTGCTTTCCAAATGTGTTTGTGGAACAACCACTATTACTATTAGTGCAATCAAATAATCTACCTGACTTAATATGCACACTATCTCCTACCACTGCTACATCTCATGGCATATTACATAGAGAAAAAGAATTGATACTCCTACCTTCCAAATGATCATCATCTGCGAACTCCATATTTAAAGTAATATGCGACTTAACCTCAAATCCAATTTCACCATTGACAACTTCACCATCTGCGACTGCTCCTGAGTTCTTAATATCAACTATATATATATATATATATATATATATATATATATATATATATATATATATATATATATATATATATATATATATAATATATATATTATATATATATATATCAAAAAAATATATATATATATATATATATATATATATATATATATATATATATATATATATATATATATATATATATATATATATATATAGATATCGGAAAATGCAAAAAAAGGAAAAGAAAATAGCAATGTTTTTTTTTTCTTTTCTTCTTTCACATTTTCTTTTATTTATTTTCTTATTCTTTAGGCCTGCATGCGCCGAATCAGATTTATCAGCATCTGGACAGCCACGTCATCTTAGCTGATAAAATTCTATTATCTCCTTCTTATGTAATGGTTGCCAATTCCTTATATTTTTAATCTTATAATAATTTTTTTAGTTAATTCACATTAATTTCATATCTTGAATACCTCTCAAAATATCTCCTTTTAATCTTTTATTTCTTTGAGGATTTTTTTTTTTGATTTGTTTTAAATCAGTTAACAAAACAAATAATATTATATCAAAATAGAATCTCTAGAAGCTCCCAAATCTATCTCCTCACTTTTTTTGAGGGATGGTAAAATGCTCTACCCCCAAATGGCTTCAGGATTTTCCTTCCCACCATCCACATTCACTTTTACTAAAACTGTTTTGTTGGATACATGTGTTTTGCAGCTCCAAAATTTATTCTTGGTAAGTTCCTTGATTTTTTTGTTTTCTAAGAACATTTATTCTAACATCAAATAATATTAAGATAATTAGTTTTATTAGAGTTTTTTTTTTTTTTTTTCTCATTTTTCTGACCCTGAGAGTCAGCCGGTTTATTTATATGCTAGGCCCAATATTTTGTTAGTGTTACCAGATAGATCCTGGGAATTATAAAAAAAAAAAAATAATAGATAAATTTTAAGGATAATATAGGTAGATAAATTTAAATACTATAAATACAGTACCTGCATAAAATAAAAACCAATAATTGTTAATTCATTAAATTTTTTTTCACCATTTGTCTACTCCCATTAATTGAATTAATTTTAAATAAATTTAACCTTTTTTAGATTTAAATTTTTTTGATTTGATTTGCACTCCACCACAAAATTAAAAGATATTTCAGAGTTTTATATAACAAGGATGTAACTAATAATAATAATAATAATAATATGTATAGAAATAAATATTTAGAACTTTGGAAATAAAATCAAAAACTTTTATAAAATCAAAGGCTGATGTTGAATTCCTAAAATAATAATAATAATAATAATAATAATAATAATAATAATAATAATAATAATAATAATAATAATAATAATAATAATAATAATAATAATAGGAGACCGAAGAGAAAGTGGATTGAGTCGGTGAACGAATGTCTGAAGGAGAGAAATGTGAGTTTGGCAGAGGCGAGAATAAAGGTGCATGATAGGAGAGAATGGTGGGGTGTTGGGGTTTGGTATGGGGGGATGGTTGTGGCCCACCTGGGCCACGGGATGAACCCTTACATTGACGATTTACCATAGTGAAGGTCCGTCGCGGTCCCATGAAGCTCTAGGGGGGATTTTCTGTCTGTGACGAGTTTTCACTAATTAATGGTACAGAGGGGGCGGTAAGGCTGGGCTTTCTTTTCGACATTTGTCATACTCTCCTACTGCTTTTCTTTTCTGATGCTTGTAGCGCTCCTTACTCCCAATCTTGGGGAAAAAAAGGTGGATAAAGAAAGAAAGAAAGAAAGAAGAATAATAATAATAATAATAGTAATATTAAAGCCATTAATAATAATAATAATAATAATAATAATAATAATAATAATAATAATATTAAAGCCATTAATACTAATAATAATATTAGTAACAGTAATAATAATATAAATTTGGAAAAAAGCAGATATGAATCAATAATTAAAACCTGAACCTAATTTCAGTTTACTATATTTTCTAGGGACCTAGCAGAGTAAATTTCTTTTCATCCTAGACCTCAGTATCACCCATTTCCAAATTTAAACTTAAACTCGAACACAATGTCAAAGGCCTAAATTTCATGTGAAGCATTTCTCTTTCATTTTTTTTTATAAAGAGCCTGGACCAACCTTTTTGTAGTTTAATAATTAAATCCTTAATAAAGCTTAAAATACAAGGGTTTTCATCAATATTTATGTTAGTTAAAAGCAAAGTCAGTTGTGATCTCATTCTGGCTAACATATTTCTTTTTTGATGACAATAATACAGGAAATTAAATTACAAATCTTAGTACATTTTTGGTAAAGGAATACTAAGAAAAAAAAATTGAAAATAGTTAAAAGAAAAGCATAATAATATTATCAGTAAAGAAATTTTAAATATTTTTTTTAACAATTTTTAAAATTTATTTTTTTTACAATTTTAAGGTTGATAAAATTTGTTACTTAATAGTTAAGGCAATTCTTGACAAAAGTTAAAGCTGTAATTTTCTTTGAATTTAACAAGAGGCTCACATTCAATTTTTTTTTTAAAGAAATTAAATTATTTTCTGGCATAAGCAAAGTTGAAAATTTTAAAAGATTTGTACGAGGTCAGAGTTTTTTACCAGACATTGAAATGAAACTGTAGCCTTAGTAAACATGTTTTTTTTTTCTTTTTAATATTTGGTGCTCTATAGAAGTTTTGTAACAAAATTCAATATTTTTTTTGGTAGAAATAAAATGTTCTGTGAAAATTTAAAATATATTGTTGTTCAAATTTTTGGTTTTAGATGAATATTTAATTTAAATTTTTGAGAGTGTTTTGATTTTTATGTTAGACAAATTATTAATAGCCTAGTAAAGTCATGAATTTAAAAGTTTGCAATACCAACACAGATCTTTGGTTATGATTTAGATAAATTTTGTTTTCATGTTTTCATACATATATTTCATGTTTATAAATCTCATGGTGTCAATTTTTGAAAATATTGTTTTAGAATAAAATGTAACGACTAGCTTCATCTTGATATATTTGTTTTGTTAATTCATATTTTTCTTTTGGTTGGTAATTTTTAAACAATCACATGCTTATAGATTTTTTTATAATGGTAAATTTTTTTCCAATTTTAAAGATTATATTGTTCCAATATTTAGTAACCTTTTTTAGTGAATTAAAGGGGGGTGTGCTAACACAAATTTTTTTTTTATCATTTGAATAGATCCAGCTAGAGTTAATTTAAATTTTTTTTTGTTGGTTTGAATTCCATTTTTTTTTCTTTTTATATAAAATTTTATTTTTTTTTTATAGTATAAAGTTTTAAAATTTATCTCTGTTATCTCTGACATTTGTGACTGTTGGAAGCTTTCAAAATTTATAATCTATCAGGTCATGAAAGTGATTTGTAGAGTAATAAATTTTAATTTAAATTTTCTAAGCGTATTTAAAAATTATTGTGTGTCAATTTTGAATATTATTATAGGCCTATTGAAAAAGGTGCCATTTTCAAAATTTTTATCTTGATATAAATATTGCAGGTTTTAGATATATTTTATAAATTTCATGTTGCAATTTTCCTGTACTATTTGCCTTTTAATGAAATTCCTATGTTAATTATTTTTTTTATTTATGCTTTAGGCACTTTATGTAGGGGTTTATATCCCATGAATTGAAGTTATCCGTTGCACAATAAAGATTTTCAAGGCATCAAAACTGGTATTATTACTCAACCTGACATTGAAGAAAAGTTAAATATATATATATTATATATATATATATATATATATATATATATTATATATATATATATCATATATATTATATATATATATATATATATAAGTATGGCGTAGGCAAGGGGGGCACTTGCCCCCTCCTAAATCTTGGCGAAATAAAAAACTAAAACCTTATTGTTTGCCAGACCACGTTTTTAAGGGTTTATTAATAGAAAAACTTAAAAAGATACATCAATCGATAGATACTGAAGGAGTAATTACTAATTACTAACGAATTATAAAGTAAACTTATTTTTTTTAATAAGTTTTAATGTGTTTTCGTTTTCATATTTTCTTCAAGTCAACTAGCTGTGTGCTTTTTATAACAGCTAGCTTCTTTCCAGACAGTATTCTCCGATTGAACTCTTCAGTATGTGCATAGCATTTGCGGCCGATAAAGCTGCTAAAAATATATATATATATATAATATATATATAATTATAATATATATATAATATATATATATATTAATATAATATATATATATTAGTATATTATATATATAATATATAATTATATATATATTATAGTTATATATATATATAGTATATCACTCAACCTTGACCCCCTAAAACTGAATACCTGCTACACCCATATATTATATATATATATATATATAGTATATATATATATATATATATTTATTATAATATATAAAATAATATATAATATATATAATAATATATGATATATTATATATATATTATATATATATATATATATATATATATCTATAATATATATATATGTATTTCATTACAGCAAAAATTTCTTCAATTCAATTCTCATATCTCAAAAAACTACATAGCTACAGGGAAAGAGGAATATCATTGCTGAATGTTGGTGCCAATTTTAGTGTCGGAAAAAAAAAAAAAAAAAAAAAAAATCTCAAAAACTAAAATAACTACAGCGAAAAGGAGTACATTTTTGGAATCCTGGTAACATTTTAGATAGGAAATATGAAAAAAAATAAAAAAAGTTATTGTTAATATTAAGTAATATGATTAGGCCTATTTAGAGACT
>JABUQX010103618.1:12500-15000 GCA_015478945.1 Trachelipus rathkii
GACAAGGAATCCCACCAAATGCCAGGAAAATTAAAAATCAACCCATTATGACTTATACCTTTTTCTTAACTGTGGCATGCTGTCTCAAATTCTTTCACAATTCAGCATCTAATTCTGAACTCTGGCCAGGAGGTCTATAAATGCCCCTATTCTATATGCTTTATTAAACATAAAGATATCTACCCATACCCGATTCAATATCATGATTAGTTTTAAAGTCAGTCATTAATACAGATTGAATATATTGCTTTTAATATAAAGCGCCACACCCCCACCTTTCTTTCCTCTACGCTGGTATAAATAAAGTGAGTATCCGTCTTTTTCATATTCCTGAAAGGAGTCTCATATAATTCCTTCATTAACCCATGCCTCAGTTAATGCAAATAATGTCTAAATTCTCCTTTTATGGTATAACTAATCAGCTCATCTCTCTCTCTCACTCTCTCTAACACACACACCATTTGTGTATAAGCATTTGATATTCGAAATGCTGTTATTTTTATTGCTAATATCATTATTTGAACCTGTAACAACACTAGTTTTTTTTATATCACCACTATTGACAGTTACGCATTGCTATTATTCGTATCTGATTTAGCCCATTACCCCAAGCTTGACCTTAGTTTTTTTGCTAAAACAAGTCTCGCAAAACTGGGTGCTGAAAGCCCAACACCTTTACCGATCGAATGTGAACTCCATCACTGCCGCAAAAAGATCTTTATCCAGAAATTCTCTCCACAAATCCAATAACCTAATATTTTCTGAAAATTGATAAAATGAGGAATGGGCCTCCGGTTGTAGAGAGGTGACTGCGTTGGGAATCGAACGTCTGGAAGACCTAAGAAAATAATTATAAGATGGTTTTGTGAGGAGACATGGTTGTGGGCTTGGCTTGGACCAGGGACACTGAGGGGATACCACAGTAGGGATTTGTCGCGAAGAATGAAGCTCAATGGCGGATTATGGCTGCAACGGTTTCGCACTTAAGGGTACGAGTGGATGTAGGGGGGAGATCTTTCTTTTTTGACTTAGGTCATGTTCCTTACTTAACTATTTTGTTGCCCACCCCATCTCCAGTCTATGGAGAATCAAAGGAAGGTCGAATGATCTTTTCTCAGAACTTTTAACTTAGGAACACTGACCGGGGTTTGATTCCAAATCTACTTTAATGATTTCTAACCACTCGGCATGCAAACGTTGATATTATTTCAGTATATAATTATTACAAATGAAGTGAAAAATCAATAAAACTTTTTTTTTTGTGACGCTTTACATGGGGAAAAAATATTAAATTAAGTTCTATTTTTATTACAGTTCCATACACATACATATAAGACATACAAAATTTTATAAAATTTAAAGCTGCCAGAAAATTTGGTTCGGTGACAAATTTCAAAACTTAAAAATTACGGGAAAAAAATTTGAAATAAAAGAATTTAAATTTTTAAAGCAAATATGAACTTTTGATAATATTTAATCCTATAACATAAAATGTTTCAAACATTTGAAGCATAAAAATTTATGTCCATTTGGAAAACCAAAAGGCCAAAAATAAAACAAATGTTTTTAGAACTCATTAAGAATCAGAGGAGAGGAGGCAGGAATTCAAAAATAATGTCAACAATGACGATTTCTTTTGGTTTGTCCGGTGTTAATTTCTGATTCAAGTTTCTTCTTCCGTTTGCCTTTCGATTTATGGACATATTCCTCCACCAAACAAATGATTTCGGAAATATTTTTAGAAGATGGACTGTAACGTTCACATGAAGAACAAAATGAGTTGATATCTATTTGCGATTCACAATCAGAATAAAAGCAACTTCCTTCAACTTTGGTTTCATTAAACCAATTCAAAAAACTTTCTTTCCATTTGTTCAATAATAAATCATTAGCAGACAGCCAGTTCAATAATCTTTCAATTTCATTCTCACTTCCCATAAACACCATAGCAACCATTTCGTAAATACGAGTATTAAATATGGTCTTTTTCAGCAATTCCTCTTTCAAGCTGTCGTCAATGCCCGACCAAGTAAAGAACTTGTCAAGATTATCAAATTTATTATCTAAAATCAACTTTAAATATAACCAACTTATTTTTAAAGGAAACTTTTTCTTAAACTCACAAATTTCCTTTTTGGATGAAAGACAAGAATTTAAATGTTCTTCAACTTCATCCCACTTGTTTTTTATTACATAATATTCAATAACGTCAGCAGTTTTAAAATGGAAAATTTTCCCGTAGTTTTTTACCTCCTCGTCCTCTGATGAAGGAAACCCACTAAACAACTTTTTTATGTCACCTAACATGGATTCCCTTTTAGTAACATCTTCTAACAAAATAAAATAAAATTCCTTGACTTCCTCTTTTGAAAATTGGGTCCAACTGAGAAATTTCTCAACAAACCCCGATTTTCCTTCTAATATTAAAGAAGCACAATCTGAAGATACATTTCTTTGCTCAACAAATGATGAAGATAAAGTGCAAAAATCTTTAACAAAC
>JABUQX010103618.1:20000-56462 GCA_015478945.1 Trachelipus rathkii
AAAAAATTTTTTTGGCATTTTTGAATGGCGTATTCTTAAACAAGCAATAACCAAAAGTCAATATTGCAGGTGAAGGAGCATCTATGGTAGTAGTATAATTTGTTGTGAAATTTCAGATTTTTAGCACTTACCCGCATCAGAGATATTAAAGGGTTCAAAAGTTACGATTTTCCCGAAAAATGGATTTTTTGGACACCTGTAATTTTTTTAAAATATTTAACACTTCAAATAAGATTTAAGTTAACCATACTTTAGTATGGTATCATCACACAAAATATTATATCGTTAAATTATTTCCTTCTTTTAATAATACACCAACGAAATGGGAATTTCTTCGATTTTTAACAATTTTTCGGATTCATTTTCATGGTGAAATATTATTATTCCCAATAAAAAACAGACAGGAAAGGCCAAATGTAGCCTTAAGTATCCCTAACATTCAACTCTCTATGAAATTTGGTATAAGATTTACCAATATGGAGATATGACCCAAAATGTTACTTCTATTAAGTGATAAATTTTGCTCCACCTGGTCAAACATTTTGGCTCACCCTGTACAACCAGAGTAAATCTACAAAAACGAATGGTGGTTTTGAACTTGCCAGGGATAACATGAACGCCATGCAAAATATAAAAGTTTTTCAAAAATTATGCGAGCGCATCAGCGGTACGGAAAAAATGGATTGACCCCATTATATATATATTAAATATATTATATATATATATATATTATATATATATATTATTATATATATAATTTATATATCATATATATAAGTATATATATATATATATATATATAATATATATATATATATATATATATACTGTATATATTATAATATATATATATATATATATATTATATAATATATATATATATATATATAATATCATATATATATATATATATCATATATTATATATATAAATATATATATAATATACTGTATATATATATATATTATATATATATATATATATATATATATATATATATATATATATATAATATATATAATATATATAATATATATATATATATATATATATATATATATATATATATATACTGTATATATATATATTATATTATATATATATATATATATAATATATATATATATATATATATATATATATATATATATATTATATATATATATATAATATATATATATATATATAGTAATATATATTATACCGTATATATATATATATATATATATATATAATATATATATTATAATATATAATATATATATATTATATATATATTATATAGATATTATATATAAATATATATATATTATATATATATATATATATATATATATATATAGATATATTTTTTTTTTTTTGAAGAAATGGTTTCTCGTTTGGAAGACCTTTGTGGAATTAAAGCCGCTATTATACATGCAAACGAATTCGAGATTAAGAAAACTTTTATTGGTTGTTTTTCTGGTTCAATTGATGAAGACTGGTTTGAATTTATGGAGAGGAAAGTATCGGATACATTACAGAAGTTCAATTTGGTTTTGAGAGAAAAAATATCTATACCTATGGTTATATGGAGCTTGTTGAGATCCTATAAATGGGCAAAATTTCATGAGGAGAAATTTGGTTTGCCCTTCGATTATTGCTATTACTTCCTCAGAAGTTCTCATTTTACCTCTGATGGAATGGTTAATAAAGAAAAGGCTGCGAGAGAGATTTTAAAGGACACTGAAATAAGTTCTTTCATTAGGTTTTGTATTGCTTGTTATTACTGTTTTTCTGATGTCATTCCTGCTTTGTGGGACCAACTACCAGAAGACGGACTTGAAAAGATCAATGGAATTGTAAACTCAGATGGTTTAGGTAAAGGTGGAAAGAATATGGTTATTTTATGGTGGTCATTTTTGTTGGGAGAAAATTCAAATCCACTGATAGAAAGTGATTGTTTTTCATTTTATAAATTTATGACGAGCTTTGAGATTAATGAGACGAATATGATTTGCAATGATGTGTCATTTAAAATCGGTTTTGAAGAGTTAAATGATCTACAAAGAATGAAAGCGGTGGTTTTTACCAGAAACAAGTTCAAGAATTTCTTACATTCGAAAGTATTTTCTAGTTTTCGGGAATTTTTATTATTTCCACCACAAATGGAAGCTGTAATATATTTTCTTCGTCATTTAGATGAAAACCAATTAAAGTTGTTCTTCCAGAAACATGGAATGTTGTATTTAATATTATATCATTTATTAAATTGGCCTTATCAACACTTGTTTCTGGTCACAGTGAATAGATTTTGGGAATTATTACCGAAAAGTGGATTTTATTTTCTGCTGTGCAAAATCGTGACTTTGATAAACCATAAATTGTCTCGTAAGTTTTATGATTTTCGTTACATTTTTAAAGAGTTTTGGATACGGAGTCCTTTGTCTATGAAAACGTTTTTCTTTCGAGTTGAAAGTGGTTGTATTTCTACAGATGCTGAAGAATATGAAGAGTTTAAATGCTTTCAAAAAGAGTTTCCTAAGGATTCTGTGGACCATTATGAATGTTTCGTAATAGATGACCTTTTTAATTCCTCTTCATTTACTATTAAAGATGAAAAAATTATACAACTGATTTTTGCAAGTGCATCCATGGAAGAAAAGTTATGCATTGTAGAATTGAAAGGGCTATTTATTGGTAAATTTGGGATTAAAATTTGTGATTTGAATAGAATTGATTTATTTATTGAATGTTGCATACCA
Source organism: Trachelipus rathkii (assembly GCA_015478945.1). Classification (NCBI taxonomy): domain Eukaryota; kingdom Metazoa; phylum Arthropoda; class Malacostraca; order Isopoda; family Trachelipodidae; genus Trachelipus; species Trachelipus rathkii. Next base: position 22,745 of record JABUQX010103618.1, read on the forward strand.
AATGAAAGGGTTAAAAATTTTAAAATGGACCTATTTAATCTCTGTCATAAGGACTTGAAAGTTTTTTGGAATTTTATTATCCGCGGTAAATTGTTACAGCTTCAAAAGATTCTTAGTTGGGGTTTGAATGGTGAGGAAGTTAAAGAATATCAACAAAGGTTATTGCATTCATTTTTAAGGTCATGTAAGAATATTTTTGATCACAGCTCCGATGAATTAAAATTGTATTGATAAGTTTTTGGAATGGAGTTTTTCTTCAGATGAAATTAAAGTGTTTAAGGAAAGCTTGGTTGTAAGCGTGGGCCATATGGCTAACCATTATAGCTCCATGCTGTTAAAAATGGATTTTCAAAAGATTGATCTATATTTGAATTGGTTTGAACTTTCCCAGAAAGACTGTAAAGATTTCAAAAGACAGTTTGTATTTCACGATAAAGTAATTAAATATTACAATGAGTGGGTTTCGCAAGGGCTTTCTAGTGAGTGTGCTTCGCGAGCACTTTATCGTAATTGCGATTTGGAAATGATATTTTCTCGAACAGATGAATTCATTCGATGGGCAGAACTGACGGAGACTGAGATAAAAGATTTTAAAAGGCGTTTGGTGTTTGTTAAAGATTTTTGCACTTTATCTTCATCATTTGTTGAGCAAAGAAATGTATCTTCAGATTGTGCTTCTTTAATATTAGAAGGAAAATCGGGGTTTGTTGAGAAATTTCTCAGTTGGACCCAATTTTCAAAAGAGGAAGTCAAGGAATTTTATTTTATTTTGTTAGAAGATGTTACTAAAAGGGAATCCATGTTAGGTGACATAAAAAAGTTGTTTAGTGGGTTTCCTTCATCAGAGGACGAGGAGGTAAAAAACTACGGGAAAATTTTCCATTTTAAAACTGCTGACGTTATTGAATATTATGTAATAAAAAACAAGTGGGATGAAGTTGAAGAACATTTAAATTCTTGTCTTTCATCCAAAAAGGAAATTTGTGAGTTTAAGAAAAAGTTTCCTTTAAAAATAAGTTGGTTATATTTAAAGTTGATTTTAGATAATAAATTTGATAATCTTGACAAGTTCTTTACTTGGTCGGGCATTGACGACAGCTTGAAAGAGGAATTGCTGAAAAAGACCATATTTAATACTCGTATTTACGAAATGGTTGTTATGTTGTTCATGGGAAGTGAGAACGAAATTGAAAGATTATTGAACTGGCTGTCTGCTAATGATTTATTATTGAACAAATGGAAAGAAAGTTTTTTGAATTGGTTTAATGAAACCAAAGTTGAAGGAAGTTGCTTTTATTCTGATTGTGAATCGCAAATAGATATCAACTCATTTTGTTCTTCATGTGAACGTTACAGTCCATCTTCTAAAAATATTTCCGAAATCATTTGTTTGAATTTTATAAAATTTTGTATGTCTTATATGTATGTGTATGGAACTGTAATAAAAATAGAACTTAATTTAATATTTTTTCCCCATGTAAAGCGTCACAAAAAAAAGTTTTATTGATTTTTCACTTCATTTGTAATAATTATATACTGAAATAATATCAACGTTTGCATGCCGAGTGGTTAGAAATCATTAAAGTAGATTTGGAATCAAACCCCGGTCAGTGTTCCTAAGTTAAAAGTTCTGAGAAAAGATCATTCGACCTTCCTTTGATTCTCCATAGACTGGAGATGGGGTGGGCAACAAAATAGTTAAGTAAGGAACATGACCTAAGTCAAAAAAGAAAGATCTCCCCCCTACATCCACTCGTACCCTTAAGTGCGAAACCGTTGCAGCCATAATCCGCCATTGAGCTTCATTCTTCGCGACAAATCCCTACTGTGGTATCCCCTCAGTGTCCCTGGTCCAAGCCAAGCCCACAACCATGTCTCCTCACAAAACCATCTTATAATTATTTTCTTAGGTCTTCCAGACGTTCGATTCCCAACGCAGTCACCTCTCTACAACCGGAGGCCCATTCCTCATTTTATCAATTTTCAGAAAATATTAGGTTATTGGATTTGTGGAGAGAATTTCGGGAATAAAGATCTTTTGCGGCAGATGGAGTTCACTTGAGTCGTAAAGGTGTTGGGCTTTTCAGCACCAGTTTGGAGACTTGTTTAGCAAAAAACTAGGTCAAGTTGGGGGTAATGGGCTAAATCAGGATACGAATAATAGCAATGGTAACTGTAATAGTGGTGATATAAATAAAACTAGTGTTGTTACAGGTTCAAATAATGATGTTAGCAATAAAAATAACAGCATTTCGAATATCAAATGCTTTTACACAATTAGAAATAAAAAAAGATGAGCTGATTAGTTATACCATAAATGAGAATTTAGACATTATTTGCATAACTGAAGCATGGATTAATGAATATGGAGACTCCTTTCAGGAATATGAAATAGATGGATATTCACTTTATTTATACCAGCGTAGAGGAAAGAAAGGTGGGGGTGTGGCGCTTTATATTAAAAGCAATATTCAATCTGTATTAATGACTGACTTTAAAACTAATCATGATATTGAATCGGTATGGGTAGATATCTTTATGTTTAATAAAGCATATAGAATAGGGGACAGACCTCCTGGCCAGAGTCAAAAATTAGACTCACAGTAGCCAGAAAGAAATTGAGACAGCATGCCACAGTAAAAAAAGGTATAGTCATAATGGGTGATTTTAATTTTCCTGGCATTGAATGGGATTCCTTGTCTAATACGGACCATAGTAGTTCTGTATTTATAAATTGTATACTAGATAACTTTTTGAGCCAGATGGTCCATGAACCCACAAGACACGATGCACTATTAGACTTAATATTAACTAACGATGAAATTATGGTTGATAAGATTAGAGTTGAAGAGAATTTAGGACTTAGTGACCATAATATAATTAGATTTAATATGAATGTGATATCTGGGCCCAAATTGCAAGCTAATAAGGAACAAATCCAGTGTGAAGTTATGTTAGATGATGAGCAGCTGGAGCAAGTGTCTGAGTTTAAATATTTAGGGTATGTGTTGGATGAGAAGGGAACGGATGATGCAGAGTGTAGTAGGAAAGTTGTGAATGGCAGGAAGGTTGCTAGTGCAATTAAATTTGTTGGTGAATGTAAAGGGACTAAGTCTTGAGTGCGCTAGGGTCTTACATGAGGTATGTTGTTACCTGTGTTATTGTATGGTAGTGAGACTATGGTCTGGAATAAGAAGTATAGATCTAAAGTTCAATGTGTTCAGATGGACAATCTTAGGGGCATGCTAGGTGTGAGAAGAATTAATAAAGTGAGGAATGAACGTATTAGAGAGTTGTGTGGTGTGAAGAAAGGGGTAAATGAGAGAATAAATGAAAGTATGTTGAGATGGTTTGGTCATGTGGAAAGGATGAATGATAGTCCCGGTTGGTTAAGCGGATGTATAAGTGGAGAGTGTGTTGGGAACGACCGGCTGGGAGCGAAGAAAAGTGGATTGAGTCAGTGAGCGAATGTCTGAGAAGAGAAATGTTAGTTTGGCAGAGGCGAGAATAAAGGAAGAGTGCATGATAGGAGAGAATGGCGGGGTTTTGTATGGGGGTATAGTTTGTGGCCCACCTGGGCCAAGGGATGAACCCTGCACCATTGACGATTTACCATATTGAGGGTCCATCACGGAATCTCATGAAAGCCTAGGGTGGATTTTCTGTCTGTGACAGGTTTTCACTAAGGTATAAATGGGGCGATAAGGCTGGGCTTTCCTTTCAACCTTTGTCATATTCTTCTGCTTTTCTTTTCCCATGCATGACACGCACACCTTACCCTGATCTTTGGGGCAAAGAGGAAGAGAAGAGAGAAGAGATCTTATATGCATATATATATATACAGTAAAATGGGGGAAAACCGGTCACAGAGGGAAAAGCCGGTCACTTTAACTAAATTTGTTAATATTTTTTAAATTAAAAAATTTTTTCAATTAGAGAAAGGTTTTTTAAGTAGCAAATAGATTATATTTTAACCATATATAAAAATTTAAGTAAATAACTTACACCTACTAGTCAAAAAAATTTCCCAAAGTTGGAAAAAATTTTTTTTTTTTGCAAAAAAAATTTTAAGACCTCGTGAATCTCGTAGAATTAAGATATCCGAATTTTGAGTTAGATGCATATTGGGAAGTCTATTTTTAACATTTTCCATGTAAAAAATTTAAAATATTAAGCTTATTTTTCATTAAAGTTATCAAGTTTTTCAATTTCGGGAAAACCGGTCGGGTCGAGGAAAGCCGGTCAGTATAAACTTGTAAAAAATGTCCATTTTTTTTTAGTTTTCAATAATATTTTGTTCTAATTTTTATGTATGGTAGACTATAAGACATTTGTTTAATGTTTTCTATACCTTTCTTTTTTTATTATTATTATTATTATTATTATTATTATTATTATTATTATTATTATTATTATTATTATTATTATTATTATTATTATTAATAATAATAATAATAATAATAATAATAATAATAATAATAATAATAATAATAATAATAATAATAATAATAATAATAATAATAATATTTATTATTATTATTATTATTATTATTATTATTAATATATTATTATTAAGCACTTTTATAATTCGACTAGTATATTCGCGACCTTCTCAGATTATTATTATTTATTATTATTATTATTAATAGGCACTTTATATTACGTAGGCCTATGTACGCAGATTTCACATAAACGTTGACAAAAAAAAAATTTACAATATTATAATTTAAATTATGACAATAATAATAATAATAATAATAATAATAATAATAATAATAATAATAATAATAATAATAATAATAATAATAATAATAATAATAATAATAATAATAATATTGTTTGTGTGTCCGCGCGCGTGCTCACGCGCTGACGTAATAATAATAATAATAATAATATTATTAAATTTATTAAAAATTATTAAAATTGATTGTCATAATTTAAATTATAATATTGTAAATTTTTTTTTGTCAACAAGTAGCTATACGTGAAATGTGCATACGTAGGCCTACTCGTAATATAAAGTACCTATATTGTTAAAGTGTGTAAATATTATTATTATTATTAGAAATTATTAAAATTTATTGTCATAATTCTTTTTTTTCAATTTTTATTTAGCATAAAACAATGAAAATAAAATTCATAATTTTGGAAAAAATTCACGTTTGGAAAATATCACTAAAATATAACTTAGACTTGTGTTTTCCTATCCAAATTAATACTATAACATTATTAAAATCTACTTAACATTTAAATTATAATCAAAATTAGTTTGGACAAACACAGACGTAATAATATTTAATGACCGTTTCTCCCCGACGCCACTGACCGGTTTTTCCCGAATTCAATTTTTTGAAAATGGAATTTTTAAAAAAAAATTTAAAAATATTTATTTCGATATTTTTATTATTTTCATTATTCTAAAACATTAAGGAAACTCTAAATGTGAGAAAAAACTATTAAGTATAGATATAACTTAAAATTTTAGATTTTTCATGATTCATTAAAAAAAAAAAAAAGAATTTTTTTTTTTTTTCCCCATTTTACTATATATATATATATATATATATATATATATATATATATATATATATATATATATATATATATATATATATATATATATATATATATATATATATATATATATATATATATATGTAGGGGTGCCTGCATTCACTCTGGTAGGAAATGGCCTTAAAACTCAATCTACAACTTTTGCTAATGATGTCCAATCTATTGAGCACGAAAGATACAAGAAACTTGTATTATTTAATATTTATTTAATATGTGCCACTCTTAGTCTCTTAACATTTTAATTACATGAATATCTGTTTTTCAGTAAATATTAGGTTTGCTTAATCATAAACCTTTAAAGTCAATTAGGCAGGTTTTACACTGAGTTCAGTGTTTTTTATAAAATCTTTTCACGGATTTCTTAAAGGTTAGTGTACATTCGGTTTTCTCTTACATCCTTTATGAAATTAAAGATGATTATTTAAGCATACATTCTAGTGAAAGGTAAAATAATATAATGGTTCATCTGTATATTTTACAGTCTGCTCAATTCATAATATAACCACATCTTCGATCTTCTGGAAAAATCAAATCCCCTTTCATGCAAGGGGTAAGTTATTTACAAGTAAAAGCGTATACTTTATCACAATACTAAAATGGAAAATAAGAAATCATAGCACTAAAGTCCATAAAGTAACAATTGTCTTATTTTCATTTTAGGATCAAACCTTGGGCTCGTTCATACTTTGGGACCAATTCATATCTTGGGTTCCATTCTAATCTTGGGACCTATAGTTCAAATCTCGGGACCTATAATTCAAATTTTGGGACTTACTCAGTTATAGCTCATTCTAATCTTTGATTCCATTCGTATCTTGGGTTCTTTTTACTCGAGTTCATTCTATTGATAGATTTGAGAATTATTCCACTTTTGATTTTTAAATCTTACCTTTGATTAGCTATTATAGCTGAATCTCATCCTTCATTTTGACTCCAATCTTTTTCACATCTTTCACGAGTTATGTTCTACTCCATGTCATAAAAAGAAACTACTTCATTATATTACTTAGATAAGTATATGCTTATTATATAATTTGTAACCATTTAATTAATTTAATTCTAATTTGTAATTTTCTGGCTAATTGTTCTTTTATATACTTAGCTAGTCAGTTCCTTATTTTGTACAATTTATTTTCGTTATCAGTTTTCATTCGCGGTTGTTACGTGTCTTATCCTAGACATTTATTCTCTTATTATTAGTATTTAACAGTATTCTCTGTTATTACGTGTCTTATACTAGACATTTATTCACTTAGTATTAGTTATCTAACAGTATTCTCTGTTATTCCTTGTCTTATCCTAGACATTTATTTTCATATTTATTCATTCAATTTATTCCATTACTTTATTCCAACGTAATAAAGGTAAAGTTTTTCCGTTTCTTATTTCAAACCTTCTCATAAAACCTCACTAAGTGACATTGCAAAAATACTACAATATCACTATTCCCTACACATTAATAATCTTAGATAAGCTCAACCTGAACACAGAATGAAGTTCTGTGACTTGTAACCCCGGACGTGGGTTTATAAATTTATTCAATCAGGAAGACACGCGGATATCTTCAACGTCTCCTCAGACGAATGCTTGCTTGTCATTGGAGATTGTCAATAACAGGTAGAGATATTTAGAAATTGCGTGTTTTAGATAGAATTTCATACATTTTCGAATTTTCGAGGAACTCCAAGTTATCAAATTCTAAGGTGATTTCATTCTCAACCTATGTATGCAGTCGGGGTAGTGAATCTATCTTTCACACCCCGCTACATACTAAAAAGAAGTATTGAATTGGCGCCCAAACAGGGACTTTGTTCTTGTTTCGGGTTGCGCTTAATTCACATCTTGTGACTCTATTCACATTATATTCATCGCGATTCTCGGTTTTCCTTGTCTTTTCATCATGTTGAAAGATCTAATCCAGGAAAAGGATTTATTTAAATCTCAGTCTCAATATAGAGAACATGGAAGGCATGAAAATCTCCATCCTTCTCTGTTCAATAATTCTCCTCTTTCCGGATCTGTTCCTCCGGGTTTTTCCCCGTTACCTTCTCGACTTATTCATAATACAAAATTGTATTCTGACAATTATCTTTCATATAGGTTCGAGAAAGATTATTATGCACGTGAATTCCCGTTACGTAATTCCCCTTCTAAGAATTTTCATTCTCAAATTCCTAGATCATACAGTAATAAAGACATAAACGTAAATACGTATTCTCCGAATCCAAAGCGAGCGCGCGCGAATTACTACGACTATTCTCGTAATTATTCCCATAATTACTCTCGTGAGTATTCCCGTCATTACCCTCGCGATAACTTTTATCAGTCTCAAAATAGACCATATTTTCGATCTCAGACTCAACGACCGTTTGACAGACCAGACTTCCAAGACGACCACATATCCCTACAGTTAGACATGTTAAGAGAGAATATTAATCTCTTAACTCAACTCCTTCAAAACACCACAAAAATGGTGGAAATTATTCAGCAAAGAGAAGATTCATGGAAGGTATTTCATTCCCGTAGTTTCCGACCTTCACCTCGTCATTCTCAATCTCGTAGTCTTCCTAAGGAAACCACAGGTTCTCGTTATTATAGAGATACCCAATTCAGTCCACATTCCTCTGAAACTTCTATAACCTCTTCTCGCACTGTCAATCATCCTCATAATACTTCTCGCACGCATACAGATCTTGTGTGGTGTGACTATTGTGGTATACAAGGCCATCAAATGCGAGAATGTTATAAGTACCTCGGTCTTTGCAGTTATTGCAAACAGAAAGGGCATATAAAGGCCGAATGTCCAGTACGGAGGACTCCTCTTTCTTTGTCTCCTCCCAGTCCTAGAAAACGTCCTTGTCCTTTTTGTAAAGGTTCTCATTCGGGAATGAAATGTCCCCAAAGAACACCTCCAAGACAAGAGACCACACCTCCCAAACCTTCGACGGATCGTTACCCTCGCGAACTTATAAAGAAAGCCGTACAAAAGATTGATACGCATCCTCCCACTCACGTTACTGACTTAACTCATGAATCACAACCTCAGACATCACGACTTGATGATAAACCCTTAATCACCCCAGAATCAAATAATTCTGAGGAGTTGATTCAGGTAATCGGTTCCTTCACAGTTTTACCTCCTAACCCTGACATACAAACCACTGATAATGCCACTGCCATAGACGGTACTACAACTAATGCCACTGCCATAGACGATACTAAAACTACTGACGTTACTTTAGCCACTGTTTCCACTTTGACGCAGTCTCACGTTTTTCCTCACGTTTCCCCTAGTAAAAATATTAATGCCAAAGTTTCTACCACTGACCCTTTGGTGACCCCTGTTGCTTTGTCCCCAAACAAATCATGTTTCATTAACTGCATGATTGACAGTAGTGCTGGGGTTGGTCTAATTAACGCTACTGTTTTAAAGAATCATTTGGAACATGTACGCACGTTTCAAGCTTCTGACATTAGGATCCAAACCATAAGTAAGTGGGTCCGTGACCTTGATGTTCCCATAACTTCTTATGTGAGAATTCCTATATTCTTCCAGGATACTGCCTTTTATACTCAGCCAGTTATCTTGTTAATAATTCCGGCAGAATTGATGCTGTATCCGGTAATTTTGGGGGCTATCGCGTTAAAAGAAAATTCCTTATTAACGGACATGACCGATCGATGTTTAGTCCGGTGGGTTGGTGATAAATTAGAGCGTGTAACTTCATTTTAGTTTTAATAGTTCTTAGTTAATTCTTAGTTCACCGCGCCGGAACGATTACGAACGCGATTGAATCACTTTTCGTCCTTTTTTGGTTTTCGGTTATTTAATGAAAAAATGTTATTCATTAATTCTTCGTAACCACGATCGATCGATATACTTTTTGCAATTTTTTTTATCTTCGATTTTTTTTAGATAATTCTAATAGTTTAAATCTTAATTGATTTAAAATATTTACTGCACTGCCTTATTACCATACAATTTACATAAAGTAATTCACAAACCAAACAACATACCATAATTTATGATAAATAAAATATAAATTTAAAGGAAAAATATTTCCAAATTAAATTGAAATTATTTTTTCAACTTTGGTTAACTTCGGGTATAAGCATTATAACTTAAATGTAAAAAGGTATTTGATTGTTTAAAAGATAAAACAATCCAATCATGAATTCTTAAAGTTATGAATTCAAAGAGGAATTGTATTGTACAATTTCTTAAGGTATATAAATTTATAATTAGAGTCTAATTTATATAGTTATAGCTTATTATATAATTATAATTAAAATTTTATTAAATTTATTATTTATATTTTTTGTATTTATATTATGTCATTTACTTATTGTTTATTCAAAATCTCATCATTGCAAGGTATTAATCTCATGTTTTTTCCTTCTTTTTACTAATCCATCCCCGCTTTACCTATGCTATCCTATCTCAATCTATCATCTTCGTTCTAAAGGGTTCTTACTCAGTAATCGCTGTGGTTCTCATTATGTCCTTGTCACAATTACTTGTTGTGGGTGCATCCCCAGCAATCCTTTTTCGGAATGAGAAAACGTATCTTCAAAGATATCATGGAGTTCAGGTGAAAGTTGATTTTGTAGCCGGGAGACATCTTTCAGCTTGTGTTACCGGAGTAGAGAAGCATATGTCCCCAGATATAACTGCTGTTATTATATGGGCATTAACTACTGATGCCTGGAGGCGTACTCTCATCAAAAACGTTCATAATCGAGAAGTCTCTGTTTTTGAACCTGTTCCAGACTTTTCCATAGCAAATGTCGCTACAGTCATGGAAGAAATAAGTAACTTTGCTAAAGCAAAAAATCCTAGAGTCAAAGTGTATTTATTTATACCTCCAATACAGGACTTATACTCATTCAATATGAAGCGTATTGTCAAGGAATGGGGTTCTTCAGATGAACACTCGCTTCAAAATTATCCTGCCTTATTACCTGAAGCAATGCGTGAACACGCAATCTTTGCAAATGAGAAGTTTATGTCCTTAACTACTTCAACACATCTGTGGTCTAATAAAAAGGTTCTCATTGGAAATGATGTCCTGGATTTCCATCATCAACAAAATCATCGAGCACAAAACACAGAAATGTATCCACATATCCAATATTTGGAAAAATCCACAGTGATTATGAACTCTCCACTTTTACCAGATGGTCAACATCCTAATAGGATGTTTTTAGAAGCTTTTATGGGATTGTATAAAGAATTTAGTCATAGGATTGTAAGATCAAATGTTTCATCTTCCAGAAGAAATACTGGAAGAGTTCTTAGGCCTGTAGTACCTCTCAGTAGCGAAGATCTGAGGGAGCGCATAATACAGTCTGTTGTTCGTCCTCCCTCCGGTGCTCGCCATACTGAACAATTTACTGCCCTTGTTAATACTTCAGGCAACAATAATTATTCCGCCGGGTTCTCCCTTGGGAGAAGGTTATCACCGGGGTATGGTCAAAATACCTACCCTGGTCAATCGTCGCGAACGCCGCGTTATCATCCTTATTCTGTTCCTTTTAATTCCTCCGCCTATACTAGCCACAGTATGCCTTCCACTTCTAGCGGAAATTGGTCTCAATCACAAGTATCATCTTCTTATACTATGTATAACCCTCATCTTACTCCTCAGTCAATGTCAACACAACGTACTGGTGTACGTTGGACTATGAGACAACTTAGGTGGCGTGAGCAAAGCGTTCAACAGAGAGAAGCTCTGATTCAACAATGGTTTCAAATCATTCGAGACGAAGAGGATACCTTTGAAAATCTCTCCTACTTAGATGATCCAAACATGTTCTAATTCATAAGTTCTTCATTGTCATAAGTTTTTGTTTATTATATCTTATTCATCGGTTCGGTTTGTGTTTCGTATTTTTCTATGTTTTACGAATGTAAAAGAAAGTTATTTTTGTTTCATTTTAATTCATGTTAATTGAGTAATTTTAATTAATTTCCCACACTCCAATCATTTAAACTCCCTTTTTCTTCTTTGTTTAAAGTTAAACGTTAAAAAAGGGGGGGGCTTAATCTTAGCAGGGGGGAATGTAGGGGTGCCTGCATTCACTCTGGTAGGAAATGGCCTTAAAACTCAATCTACAACTTTTGCTAATGATGTCCAATCTATTGAGCACGAAAAATACAAGAAACTTGTATTATTTAATATTTATTTAATATGTGCCACTCTTAGTCTCTTAACATTTTAATTACATGAATATCTGTTTTTCAGTAAATATTAGGTTTGCTTAATCATAAACCTTTAAAGTCAATTAGGCAGGTTTTACACTGAGTTCAGTGTTTTTTATAAAATCTTTTCACGGATTTCTTAAAGGTTAGTGTACATTCGGTTTTCTCTTACATCCTTTATGAAATTAAAGATGATTATTTAAGCATACATTCTAGTGAAAGGTAAAATAATATAATGGTTCATCTGTATATTTTACAGTCTGCTCAATTCATAATATAACCACATCTTCGATCTTCTGGAAAAATCAAATCCCCTTTCATGCAAGGGGTAAGTTATTTACAAGTAAAAGCGTATACTTTATCACAATACTAAAATGGAAAATAAGAAATCATAGCACTAAAGTCCATAAAGTAACAATTGTCTTATTTTCATTTTAGGATCAAACCTTGGGCTCGTTCATACTTTGGGACCAATTCATATCTTGGGTTCCATTCTAATCTTGGGACCTATAGTTCAAATCTCGGGACCTATAATTCAAATTTTGGGACTTACTCAGTTATAGCTCATTCTAATCTTTGATTCCATTCGTATCTTGGGTTCTTTTTACTCGAGTTCATTCTATTGATAGATTTGAGAATTATTCCACTTTTGATTTTTAAATCTTACCTTTGATTAGCTATTATAGCTGAATCTCATCCTTCATTTTGACTCCAATCTTTTTCACATCTTTCACAAGTTATGTTCTACTCCATGTCATAAAAAGAAACTACTTCATTATATTACTTAGATAAGTATATGCTTATTATATAATTTGTAACCATTTAATTAATTTAATTCTAATTTGTAATTTTCTGTCTGGCTGATAGTTCTTTTATATACTTAGCTAATCAGTTCCTTATTTTGTACAATTTATTTTCGTTATCGGTTTTCATTCGCGGTTGTTACGTGTCTTATCCTAGACATTTATTCTCTTATTATTAGTATTTAACAGTATTCTCTGTTATTACGTGTCTTATACTAGACATTTATTCACTTAGTATTAGTTATCTAACAGTATTCTCTGTTATTCCTTGTCTTATCCTAGATATTTATTTTCATATTTATTCATTCAATTTATTCCATTACTTTATTCCAACGTAATAAAGGTAAAGTTTTTCCGTTTCTTATTTCAAACCTTCTCATAAAACCTCACTAAGTGACATTGCAAAAATACTACAATATCACTATTCCCTACACATTAATAATCTTAGATAAGCTCAACCTGAACACAGAATGAAGTTCTGTGACTTGTAACCCCGGACGTGGGTTTATAAATTTATTCAATCAGGAAGACACGCGGATATCTTCAAGGTCTCCTCAGACGAATGCTCGCTTGTCATTGGAGATTGTCAATAACAGGTAGAGATATTTAGAAATTGCGTGTTTTAGATAGAATTTCATACATTTTCGAATTTTCGAGGAACTCCAAGTTATCAAATTCTAAGGTGATTTCATTCTCAACCTATGTATGCAGTCGGGTTAGTGAATGTTATTTTTAAATAACCGCACTATATATATATATATATATATATATATATATATATATATATATATTTATATATATATATATATATATATATATATATATATATATAACATATATATATATATATATATATATATATATATATATATATAAAAAAATATATTTCTCACTTTATATTTCAATATATTCAGGCATACTACTTTTATATATATATATATATATATATATATATATATATATATATATATATATATATATATATATATATATATATATATATATATATAAGTAAATAAATAAACTAGGGCTTGTGTAAAAATAAATGGAGTGGAGAGTGAATGGATTAGTAGTGGAGTGAGGCAAGTATGTGCAATGTTTAAATGGCTATATTATTTGTATATGGATGGAGTGTTGAAAGAATTAGAGGTAGGAGTCATAGGGGAGGTGTTAGACTGATGGCCCCTGAAAAAAAAAATGAAGGGTGCTGCACCTGCTTATTGTACACTGATAATTTGGTTTTGTGTGATGAATTTGAAGAAAATTTTAAAGGATTGCTAGAGGGTTTCAAAGTATATATAGTAAAGATAAGAAGGTAGCTGGTCCAATCAAATCCTTGGGGAAGTAAGGAATGTGCTAGGGTTTTAGACGAACGTATGTTATTACCAGTGTTAATGTATAGAAGTGAGTGCAATAAGAGGTATAGATCTAATTTACAATCTGCTCAGATGGATAATCTTAGGGTGATTTAGGTGGGAAAAGATTGATAAAATGAAGAATGAATGTGGTAGGAGAGTTGTGTGATGTGAAAAGCCTAAATAAAAAATAATAGATGTATGTGGTTGGATCTCTCTAGAAAGGATGGATGATAACTGTTAAGCCTAGATCTGGGTGTGTGCTGGGAATCGATCCGCTGGGAGAGATAGATAAAGTGGACTGAGTCAGTAAAAGAGGAATGCCTGAAGGAGAGGAATGAGAGTTTTGGCAGAAAAAAAGGTGTATAATAGGAGTGAATGATGGGATTTTGGAGGGGGTATGGTTGTAGGTCTGGCCAGAGGATGAACCCCACATTGACGAGATACTACAGTGAGGGTCCATCGCAGTCTTGTGAAGCCCTAGAGTTTTTTTGACTGCGACGAGCTCTCACTTAAGGGTATGGAGGGGCTGGTTGGAGGAGGATGGGGGGTGGCTTTCTTTCGACTTAGGGTCATGCTCATTTTTTAACTTAACTATCCTATTTTCTGTGCATGTTACGCACTCCTACCACACATCTAATGGGAAGAGAAGAGTATATATATATATATATATATATATATATATATATATATATATATATATATATATATATATATATATATATATATATATATATATTTTTTTAATCACCTTGTACCCACACCTCAGTTTAGCTAGATGTGCCTGCATAGCTATAGAGTGTTTTCGTTTGAAATTTGTGGTGGATTGTTGTTTATTATTTTGTTGTGTGTTCGGTTTGCGAGATGTCTACCGGTTAGAATAGTGTGGATGTGTTTGTTTGGAGTTGTATTCTGTGGTTGAGGTGGGATGGAGTTTAAGATTTCTTTGTAATAATTTGCAGTGGAAGATTTGGGAATCTTTAGACGTTGTTTTGTTGGGTTAGATGGATATGGATAGCAAGGATGCATGGGTGTTTGGGTTTTGGTAAAGAATTGTGTGCCTATCATGTCTAGGTGTGTTAGTATGGGGAGAATGTTTGTTTCATTGTGTAGGTGTTGTTGCGGGTTGTAGTTGTGCAGTGTGTAATGATTCTGAGAGCTCTGTTTTGTAGCTGTTGTAGATTATTTAAGTTGGTGTTCGATAAATGTGGGAGCCATATGCTTGATGCGTAGTTGAGTATTGGTCTTATGAATTGTTTGAAAATGGTTATTGCTAGGTCTTTATTATTGTTTATGTTTGAATTTGCTATTATTTTTAAGATGTTTAGTATTTAGTTTACTGTTTGCTGATGTTATGGTGTTTTGGGTGTGTTTTGAGGTTAAATGTGTGTCTATAGTTGAACCTAGTATTTATGGTGTTTTGTTTAGTGGTATTGGTGTGATGTTTAGAAGGATATTCGAGTGCGAGTTGGCTAGCTGTTTGTCAGTGGTGATTAAAGTCACAGAGGATTTTGTTAGGAGATGCGGTCTATTCTATTGTTATTTTAACCAGGTTTTTATTTGTTCTATGTATTCTTGTGTTAGTTGTATGGTTGTTTCTAGGTTTTGGTGAGTGGTTGCTATTGTTATGTCGTCTGCGTATGTTGTGATGTTTGTGTGTGTTGTGGCTGGAGTTGGTAAGTGTGATGTGTGTAGGTTGAAGAGTATATATATATATATATATATATATATATATATATATATATATATATATATATATATATATATATATATATATATATATATATATATATATATATATATATATATATATATATATATATATATATATATATATATTTCTTTCTTTCTTTCTTTATCTTCCTCTTTGAGATTGGGGGTGAGGTACTGTACAAGCATCGGAAAAGAAAAGCAGTAGGAGAACATGACAAATGCGTCGAAAAGAAAGCCCAGCCTTACCGCCCCCTCGTACCATTAATTAGTGAGAGCTCGTCAGACAGAAAATCCACCCTACAGCATCATGGACCGCGACGGACCCTCACTATGGTAAATCGTCAATGTAAGGGTTCATCCCCTGGCCCAGGTGGGCCACAACCATGCCCCCATACAAAACCCCGCCATTCTCTCCTATCATGCACCTTTATTCTCGCCTCTGCCAAACTCACATTTCTTTCCTTCAGACATTCGTTCACCGACTCAATCCACTTTCTCTTCGGTCTCCCAGCCGGTCGGTTCCCAACACACTCACCACTATACATCCGCTTAACCAACCTACTATCATTCATCCTTTCCACATGACCAAACCATCTCAACATACTTTCATTTATTCTCTCATTTACCCCTTTCTTCACACCACACAACTCTCTAATACGTTCATTCCTCTCTTTATCAATTCTTCTCACACCTAACACGCCCCTAAGACTGTCCATCGGAACACATTGTACTTTAGATCTATACCTCTTATTCCAGACCATAGTCTCATACCTGACTCATAAGGTTTTTTTTTGTTTAAACTTATTATTTAAATATTTACATATTTTTGCTATTTAATGTTGTTGTTTTTTTTTTGGCCATTTGTTTTAGAGTTAAAATATATTTTAGTAGAATTATTATCATAAATGTTTATTAAAAATTGAGTCATTACCGGTACTTGAAATTCTATTATTATTATTATTATTATTCATTATTATTATTATTATTATTATTATTATTATTATTATTATTATTATTATTATTATTATTATTATTATTATTATTATTATTATTATTATATTTTATTACTATTATTTATTCATTAATATTTATTATTTATTTATTTATCTTTATTCAGTTATTCATTCATTTATATTTATTTATTTATTAGTATTATCATTTTTTATGGGGTATTATTATTTATTTTTATATATTATTTATATTACATAAACAATAATTGCATATTTAATAAATAATAATTGTACATATTCAGCTTTAAGACTTTATTCAAAGAAAAATCCTTGACAATGAAAATTGCTACAATTGGTTACTATTTTATGAAAGAAGGTCTTCAGCTATGGTGAGTATCAAATTCTGCATCATGAGGTGTATGTTCATCTTTTTTGTTATTGTCTGCTTCCTTAAAGAACTAATTCTCTCATTTCTATCAATCGGCAGTCGTTCAGTGCTTTCTTGAAGGGACAACCTCTATATAGACCATCTATTCCACTGCGCCACTCTGTTGCCAATCCAAAAAGGGAGAGACTCCAGCAGATTAACAATAATAATTCACCAAGGCTGGAGCCCCCTTGGAGAAGAGTGGGGAAGCTTCCAAACTCTGGTAAGACCCCTTTCTCTCTTTCTTTAAGTTAAAAAAATTTATAACAACACTGTTAAATCATTGGATTATAGCCCACTCAAATAAGTTAGTGGTCGAGCCAGAGCTGGTTATGCCAAAAGAAAACTTCATCAGATACATTCTGCAGTGAGAGCAAAATGTGTATGTGCCATTTGCTTTCTATGAATCCCCAGAAGAGGACATTGAATGCTGTCAAGGTTCCTTCCAACAGTCATGCCAACCAACTCTGAAACCACTGTAACGGAGTGTAAAAAGTTAATTTTACACACCCATTTGGGAATTTCTTAAGGGAGGAGGTCTTGGGATTTGTGTGATGTCACTGCCTTAATCACTGCCCTATCAGCTACTAATTACCTGCAAACCCATGTGAGGAAACCCAGCATAGTCTCGACTCTCTTTCAAGCATGGATAGTACAGGTATTGCTGGTGTGGAAGCCAAGGTATTCTAAGAGGATATTTCTGAATTGCGAAGCACACTTTGAGAATATCAAAAAAATGGTAACTAATTCAGACCTGGTGAGAATTACAATCTTAGAAATTGAAGCAAGGCCACTAACTAAACTGCAAAAATAGATGGGAAAGATGGCAGGAGTATGGGTATCTCGGCCTTTCGGGGAACGACATGGTAGGACTCCTTTAATTTTGGAGACATCGGCAAAGACAGCTGTCCAGATAATAATAATAAAAATAAGAATAATAATAATAATAATAATAATAATAATAATAATAATAATAATAATAATAATAATAATAATAATAATAATAATCTTTTTGAAAGATTTAAAGATTTCCTCTTAAATTAAAAGGAAAGAAACCACTAATGATTCAGAGCAAATGATTGGTGTGAAAAAAGAACTTTGATTATACAGACTTTCTGGATTTGTGAAGGTTTAAGATCATCTCATTTGACAATAATCTTAAACAACACGATTTAAAAATTAAAGTATCAATAAATTTTCGAACATTATTATTATTATAATTGCAATGTCAAATTAGTATACATGTGGAAAAGAGAGAAAACATACTTATGCAATACTAAAATAGTGGGATAGAAAACCAAAAAAAGGACCTTCCAAAGTCCACAAAACGGGTATTTCATAAAATAAAAATGTTCAATCCTCTGTGTAGCAGTACGAATTATCTTCCTGGGGGCAAGAATTAAAACTCGACTGCGAACACATAGATGGCGCTGGTTTGGGATTGCCGGCCTTAAAGTTTGATTTCCTGTAATACCCCCCTCTTACATCTGAAGAGTTTATATATTATATAAAGCACATTCCGATGCTTGTACAGCACCTTACCCCCAATCTTGGGGCAAAGAGGAAGGTGAAGAAGACATTAAAAGAAATTAAAAAAAAAAAAATGTTAATGATTCATTTCAATTCAGAGTTCAAAACTTCAATGCACTTAGAATAAGTATCTTAAAATCAATTAAGAATTAGATGCAAATGCAAACCACAAAAGAATTTAGGAGTAGAGCGAGAAGATAGAAGGGAGACATAAAATGAAGAGACAAGAGTGAATTTAAGAAAATACTGTTAAATTGGTCCTTCTCATTTATATTTGCATTCATGAATACCTGAAGACTACGATATCAAATTCTTCTTTCCCAAAAAATTTTTCAGCTTTTATTAATTACAAATTAAAATTTTTCTATTAACGTGCGTATCCCCTTCTCAGAGAGAGGTAACATAAGGGGACTACAGGAAATCGAACTTTAAGGCCGGCTATCCCAAGCTTGTCACCACCAACGTGTTCGCAGCCCAGTTTTAATTTTTGCCCCCAGGAAGATAAAACTCAGACTGCTAAGCGGAGGATTGAACCAGCATCCTCTCGCATGAGAGTCGGCGATTCAACCTCCTATGCCAAGAGGCACTCAATGAATGAATTTTGAATTAAATAGAGCTAATCAATTCTTTGAAGCAAAGATAAATGTACAAACCTGTCTGTATTTCCTGATATTCTTTCTGCTCAGAACAAGATAAAAATCACCTCCTCCAATTCCGGCTAGGCTGTATGTTCTGATGTTCTGGAAGCATAAGCAGAATCTAAAGTTAGACAATAACTACTGTAAATACATCTTCACTTTATACTAATTTTAACAATGATGGAATTTAAATATTCACATAAAATAAAAAAAAGAAAATATATATATATATATATATATATATATATATATATATATATATATATATATATATATATATATATATATATATATATATATATATATATATATATATATATATATATAATATATATAAAGTATATATATATATATATATATATATATATATATATATATATATATATATATATATATATATATATATATATATATATATATATATATATATATATATATACCGTATATATATATATATATCAGAGGTGGGCATCCCGCACTACTCAAAAAATTTTTTTTGCAGAATTGTGATTGTGATTATTTGAAAAAAGTTGTGGAATTACAGTTAGCGGAATACCTAAATCATTCCGCAATTAGAAAACTGCCAACCCTAATATATTTATATATTCCATCCTAACTGAATTTCCATTATTCATTTCCAAATACCTCTTGCGGAAACAATTCCTCAAAGGGTATATTAATTTATTGACCTATCATACATATCTCCATCATTTATTCTTGACCTACAGCTTTAAATCATATGTAATCAAGTCCAACAATAAACATTAAAATAATTAAACTCAAGCCACAACTCACCCTTTGATAAGGGAAACTTCTTCTTGAGTAAAATCCTTAAGCATGATCTTCTAGTTCTTTGGTCACATTCGATGTCTTTCTTGTTATTTGCTTTTTATTTTTATTCTTCTTTACTAGTATATTTCTGGAATGTTTTCTTTTTCAAATTTTTTTTTTTCTCTTGAATTTACTTAATTATTCACTGTGGGGAAAAAAAAAAAAAAAGGAGTTATACCTTTTCAATGCTTCTTTTTTATTTTTAACCGCTTGCATCATCTCTTCATTCCACCACTCACTGTTGACATTCTTACTTCCTACTTTAGCACATCCACATACTTTTTTTGCACTACTAACAACCGCTTCCTTCATTTGCATCAAGATTTGTTCAGTTTCAACTTGTTCACATTCAACTGATTTGCTGCGAGTGCTCATAAATACTCATCCTTATTACCTTGTTCACTTAACCTCTCACTCTCAATTCTACCCACTTCCTTCCTTATCACCTTCCTCTCCATCCAAGCCCCCACTAACTTAATTTTACATCAGAGGCATTCATTAGCATTCCTGGCAAAAGAGAAGTGGTAGT
Organism: Trachelipus rathkii; assembly: GCA_015478945.1. Lineage (NCBI taxonomy): Eukaryota > Metazoa > Arthropoda > Malacostraca > Isopoda > Trachelipodidae > Trachelipus > Trachelipus rathkii. Next base: position 43,297 of record JABUQX010103618.1, read on the forward strand.
GGGCAGCCAGTCCAACTATCACCGTCCTTTAGTCACCTTCTAAGACATGCAGGACATCCGATGTGGGACTTCTTTCTCCCCCACACATTAGGATATAAGGGATAGAGAGGTCTATAAAATGTTGTCTAGAAGAGGGGTGTGGGATAAGTATGTCTATATGATATATAGATAAATTTAAAATTTGGCATCTGTAAGATGTTGTCTCGAGGATGAGTATTATAAATAAAAAAGAAAAATTATATATATATATATATATATATATATATATATATATATATATATATATATATATATATATATATATATATATATATATATATATATATATATATATATATATATATATATATATATATATATATATATATATATATATGTGATGAGCCCCGAATCCAGCAGCTTTGGTTCGAATCCGAGATCAGTCTGTGTGTGTGGAAATGCTTGAATCGGAATCAGACTGAATCCAGCTGCCAGTTCGAATCCGAATCCGTGTGTGTGAAATGTTCGAATCGAATCCGTGTGATAATAATGGAAATGTTGAATCCGAATCCATATAAAAGCTTGAATCGAATCCAGTGATTCGAATGCTAAATGTTTTTTACAAAACCTTACTATGGCCAAATTTGTATTTCTTTCAAATATTTATGGGATAGCTATAGAGATAAAATTGTTTTTTCATTTTAATTTTTTTTTACTGCCTGATATACATATTTATTTTCATGCTAAATAATTAATTTTCTATTATATATATATATATATATATATATATATATATATATATATATATATATATATATATATATATATATATATATATATATATATATATATATATATATATATATATATATATATATATACTCTTCTGATATGGTGAAATTTGGTTTAAAGCCACAACTCATATCTCAAAAACTACAATAGCTACAGCAAAAAGGAGTACATTGCTGGAATGCTGGTCAATTTTAGTTAGGAAAATGTATAAAAAAAAAAAAAAATAAAAAATAAAAAAATATATCTCAAAAACTACAATACGAAATGGAATACATTTTGGAATCCTGGTAAAGATTTTAGATAGGAAAATGTAAAAAAAAAAAAATTGTTAATAATTATAGTAAAATGATTAGAGGGCCTATTTGAGACCTTTTATTGGTTACTTCGTTAAAATAAATAGACTTTCTATTAAATTTTGCTTTTTTAACTAAAGGAACCCTAAGGGTATACCGCACCGATGGCAGAGTCGGGGTCTCTCGGCCTTCGGGGAACTACGGGGTACTAATTCCCCCTAGAGTCGGAACCCCTGCTCTTTGGTATTTGGGTGTGTGGGGTTCCTCCACCCCTCCTATGGGTGTGAAAACGCCCACCCTGTGTTCCCCATCATTTCCACAGGCCCCTACATTTACCGTGTACCTTTACAAATAATATATATATATATATATATATATATATATATATATATATATATATATATATATATATATAAATATATATATATATATATATATATATATATATATATATATATATATATATATATATATATATATATATATATATATATTATGTCCTCTGCTCCTAAAAATGGCCAATGTTTATTTTTGTTATTTATTATTATTTTTTACATTTTCTAACTAAAATTTTACAAGGATTCCAAAAATGTATTTCTTTCGCTGTAGCTATTGTAGTTTGAGATATGATTTTTATTTATTTATTTTTTTTTTTTTTTTTACAGTTTCATAATAAACTTTTGCCAGGATTCCAACAATGTATTCCTTTCCTGTAGCTATTGTAGTTTTGAGATAATGGATCATGATAGTTGTGGCTTTAAACCAAATATCACCCTATATATATATATATATATATATATATATATATATAGAGAGACCCAAAAATATATATATATATATATATATATATATATATATATATATATATATATATATATATATATATATATATATATATATATATATATATATATGCCATTATTTTCATCACGACATTTTATTTTTATGAAAGAATTTATGCATTCGGACAAATTATTTTTTAAATTTTTTAGTGTGAAGCTTAAAAATGATATATATATATATATATATATATATATATATATATATATATATATATATATATATATATATATATATATATATATATATATATATATATATATAGTGGGTCTTTTTTTTTTGTTACGAAATTTTGTTATTATGAAAGAATTTAATTTTGAAAAATATTTTTGAAAGTTTTTAAATTTGAAAATTTAAAATGATATATATATATATATATATATATATATATATATATATATATATATATATATATATATATATATATATATATATATATATATATATATATATATATTTATATTTTATGTGTTCAGCCTCTAGAAGAGCCACAATCCATATCTCAAAAACTTTTATATTTTGCATGGCGTTAATGTTATCCCTGGAGAGTTCAAAACCACCATTCGTTTTTGTAGATTTACTCTGGTTGTAACAGGGTGAGCCAAAATGTTTGACCAGGTGGAGCAAAATTTATCACTTAATAGAGGTAATATTTTAAGTCATATCTCCATATTGGTAATTCTTATACCAAATTTCATAGAGAGTGATTTGTTAGGGATACTTTAAGGTACATTTGGCCTTTCCTGTTTTTTTTTGGGAAAATAATATTTCACCATGAAAATGAATCCGAAAAATTGTGTTAAAAATCGAAGAAATTTCCATTTTCGTGGGTGTATTATTAAAAGAAGGAAATAATTTAACAATATAAAATTTTGTGTGATGATACATACTAAAGTAGGGTTTAACTTAAATCTTATTTGAAGTTTGGTAAATATTTTAAAAAAAATTTACAGGGTGTCCAAAAATCAATTTTTCGGAAAATCGGTAACTTTGAACCTTAATATCTCTGAAATTTTCACACATTATACTACTACCATAGATGTTCCTTCACCTGCAATATTGACTTTGGTATTTGCTTGTTTTAAGAAATACAGCCATGCAAAAAAAAAAAAAATTTTTAAGTTGTGTTATGATAGCATACGTAGGCCTACTCGTAATATAAAGTACCTATATTGTTAAAGTGTTTAAATATTATTATTATTATTATTAGAAATTATTAAAATTTATTGTCATAATTTTTTTTTCAATTTTTATTTAGCATAAAACAATGAAAATAAAATTCATAATTTTGGAAAAAATTCACGTTTGGAAAATGTCAATAAAATATAACTTAGACTTGTGTTTTTCTATCCAAATTAATACTATAACATTATTAAAATCTTTAACATTTAAATTATTATTAAATTAGTTTGGATAAACACAGACGTAATAATATTTAATGACCGTTTCTCCCCGATACTGACCGGTTTTCAATTCCATTTTTTGAAAATGGAATTTTTAAAAAAAAATTTGAAATATTTATTTCGATATTTTTATTATTTTCATTATTCTATAACATTAAGGAAACTCCAAATGTGAGAAAAAACTATTAAGTAAAGATGTAACTTAAAATTTCGATTTTTCATGATTCATTAAAAAAAACGGCGATTTTTGACCGATTTCCCCCCATTCTTACGGTACCTATATATATATATATATATATATATATATATATATATATATATATATATATATATATATATATATATATATATATATATATATATATATATATATATAATATGAAGGGGTTATGGTCGCTGTTGAAGAACCACCTTCATTAGCTGAAGACTAGATGTTGTTGAAGAGAGTGAGCGTTGTCGCGATGAATTGGCGTTTCGTCCCGGGGGGCTGCTTTGGACTCATCAGTGGTGGTCGCAGCCCCCTTCCACCAGACGCCACAGAACTCCCCCCAGTGACAATGCCGCGAGCACACTCCGCTCTGCGCACCTGGAAGGACGTTGGTCAGCTGTCAGATGAGAGCAAGGTGTGCACACATTAAAGCCACTGAGAAGGCTTCGACCACTCTGTACTCTTACGTGCAGTTGGTCTGCACCTGCAGTGAAAAGCACAGTACAGGCGTTACAGGATGACCGAACAGAGCAGCGCCCAGCAGAAGAAACTTGAATTGATGTAATGCCGCGTTGAACGATTGTGGTAAAACAAACTCTACAACGAAATGTCTTACCACGGCGAACAACTTTGAGAGAAGATGGGATGCTGGCTGGTGACTCCGGTGGTCACCAATATGAAGGTAGGTAAGTAGTTGTCTTGAGAACCACCTTCAATAGAGGGATATTTGATGTTGAAGAAATGAAGCGTTGTCACGATAAGTGGCGTTTCTTCCCGGAGGCTGCTTAGGTGTCATCAGTGGGGCTAGCAGCCTCCTGCCCCAGACGCCACAATATATATATATATATATATATATATATATATATATATATATATATATATATATATATATATATATATATATATATATATATATATATATATAACATAAACATATCACACACAAACATTTTTTTTAAGATAAAGAGGCCCGTATATTTTTTTATTTACAATCAACATGGTAAAAGCGACACAAGCACACTTCAAAATCTTAGCTTGCATAACTGAATTAATGTCGCGCTTTACATTAAATATTATTACGTCTGTGTTTATCCAAACTAATTTTAATTATAATTTAAATGTTAAGTAGATTTTAATAATGTTATAGTATTAATTTGGATAGAAAAACACAAGTCTAAGTTATTTTATTGACATTTTCCAAACGTGAATTTTTTCCAAAATTATGAATTTTATTTTCATTGTTTCATGCTAAGGAAAACTGAAAAAGGAATTATGACAATAAATTTTAATAATTTCCTAATAATAATAATAATAATATTTAAATACTTTATAGGTACTTTATATTACGAGTAGGCCTACGTATGCTATCATAACACAACTTAAAAAAAAAAATTTTTTTTGGCATTTTTGAATGGTTGTATTTCTTAAAACAAGCAAATACCAAAGTCAATATTGCAGGTGAAGGAACATCTATGGTAGTAGTATAATGTTTGAAAATTTCAGATTTTTAGCACTTACCCCATCAGAGATATTAAGGTTCAAAGTTACCGATTTTCCGAAAAATTGAATTTTGGACACCCTGTAAATTTTTTTAAAAATATTTACCAAACTTCAAATAAGATTTAAGTTAAACCCTACTTTAGTATGTATCATCACACGAAATTTTATTTCATTAAATTATTTCCTTCTTTTAATAATACACCCACGAAAATGGAAATTTCTTCGATTTTTAACACAATTTTTCGGATTCATTTTCATGGTGAAATATTATTTTCCCAAAAAAAAAAACAGGAAAGGCCAAATGTACCTTAAAGTATTCCTAACAAATCACTCTCTATAAAATTTGGTATAAGAATTACCAATATGGAGATATGACTTAAAATGTTACCTCTATTAAGTGATAAATTTTGCTCCACCTGGTCAAACATTTTGGCTCACCCTGTTACAACCAGATTAAATCTACAAAAACGAATGGTGGTTTTGAACTTTCCCAGGGATAACATTAACGCCATGCAAAATATAAAAGTTTTCAAAAATTATCGAGCGGCCATCAGCGGTACGGAAAAAATGGATTGACCCATATATATAAGAGCCACAATCCATATCTCAAAAACTTCAATAGCTACAGGGAAAAGGAATACATTGTTGGAATCCTGGCAAAATTTTACCAAGGAAACTGTTAAAAAAAAAAAACAATCATCGAAAACTACAATAGCTAGGAAAAAAATACATTTGAATCCTTGTAAAATTTACAGTTAGGAAAATGTAAAAAAGAAAAAATTAAACACAAATTGGCTATTTTTTTGGGAAACTGGGACCTAGTATATATAAAGATATATATATATATATATATATGACAACCCCTGTCGATATATAAAATCCTTTTATCCTTTTATAATATATATATATTCTTCTTCTTCTTCTTCTTCACCTTCCTCTTTGCCCCAAGATTGGGGGTAAGGTGCTGTACAAGCATCGGAAAAGAAAAGCAGTAGGAGAACATGACAAACGTCGAAAAGAAAGCCCAGCCTTACCGCCCCCTCTGTACCATTAATTAGTGAAAGCTCGTCACAGACAGAAAATCCACCCTAGAGCATCATGGGACAGCGACGGACCCTCACTATGGTAAATCGTCAATGTAAGGGTTCATCCCCTGGCCCAGGTGGGCCACAACCATGCCCCCATACAAAACCCCGCCATTCTCTCCTATCATGAACCTTTATTCTCGCCTCTGCCAAACTCACATTTCTCTCCTTCAGACATTCGTTCACTGACTCAATCCACTTTCTCTTCGGTCTCCCAGCCGGTCGGTTCCCAACACACTCACCACTATACATCCGCTTAACCAACCGACTATCATTCATCCTTTCCACATGACCAAACCATCTCAACATACTTTCATTTATTCTCTCATTTACCCCTTTCTTCACACCACACCACTCTCTAATACGTTCATTCCTCTCTTTATTAATTCTTCTCACACCTAGCATGCCCCTAAGATTGTCCATCTGAACACATTGAACTTTAGATCTATACTTCTTATTCCAGACCATAGTCTCACTACCATACAATAACACAGGTAACAACATACCCTCATGTAAGACCCTAGCACACTCAAGACTTAGTCCCTTTGCATTCACCAAGGATTTAATTGCGGCAACCACCTTCCTGCCATTCACAACTTTCCTACTACACTCTGCATCGTCCGTTCCCTTCTCATCCAACATATACCCTAAATATTTAAACTCAGACACTTGTTCTAGCTGCTCACCATCTAACATAACTTCACACTGAGGAGTGTCCTCACTCACAACCATAACCTTACTCTTATATACGTTTACTCTCAAGCCCCTCCTTTTACATACCCTGCCAAATCTCTCTACCAATCCTCTCAACCTCCCTTCCAGATTCGCCACAGAGACCAAATCATCCGCGTATAATAGGTAGGGCACCCTCCATAACTCCATTCTAACACCATTTCCTGCCATCCCCACCTCCAAATTCTTTCATAACCCCATCCATATACAATTGAATAAACAAGGAGACATAACACAACCCTGTCTTACTCCGCTATTAATCCTAAACCAATCACCATTGACACCATTTATTCTTACACACGCTTCACTAACGTCATACATACTTTTGATTCCATTCAGAAGCCTACCACCAACACCATATATCACTAACACCTGCCATAACGCTTCCCTATTAACTCTATCATACGCCTGTTGCAAATCCATAAAACCTAAATACAATTTATTCTTCTTCTCCCTCATTTTCTCAATCATTTGTTTCAATGTGTAAAATTTGATCCACAAATCCTTTACCACTTCTAACTCAACTTGTTCTTCACCAATCAGTCCTTCAGTCACTCGACGCACTCTTTCGACCAAAATACAGCATATACCTTCCCTACAACACTCAATAAACTTATTCCCCTATAATTTCTACAGTTCCCCTTTTCTCCCTTACCCTTATATATATATATATTTATATAATTCAATTCTTATAACTATAACCTATATAAGGAACTATAGAACCCAACTTCCAAATCCACTCCGATGACCATCTCGCCTGCGCTCTCGATGATTTTCACTAGAAAATTTATCATACCTGCAGATTTACCATTCTTCAACTTTTCCTCTAGCCATTACCTCCTCCTTACTAATAACCTCATCCCCAAAATACCTATTCCTTCTTGCACCATCAAACCCACACACATTCACTATCACCTCTTCATTACTGTTAATATTGTGCAGATTCTCGAAGTGTTCTTTCCACACTCCTCTCACACCCATTTCATCAGTTACAAAGCACCATCCCTATTCATTATTCTAAGCAGATTCCCTTTATTCTCATTCTTAACCTTTTTCCTTCCAGAAGAGCTTCCTATTTTATTGTATGTCCTCATTCATCCTCCTTCCAAACTGTTCATTTACCTCTTGTTTTCTCCTACGTATACACCTTTTAGTATTTCGTTTTCATCCAACATATATCCAAATATCTTTACTTTGAGTCTTCATCATTTGCTTTTAGTACATTCATGCGCTTCTTTTTTACCTTTAACCGGCTCTCATCACCTCTTCATTCCACCATTCACTGTTAACATTCTTGCTTCCTACTTTAGCATCCACATACTTCCTTTGCACTACTAACAATTTCTTCCTTCATTTGCCCCTAGTTGTTTCAAATATCTTGTTCACATTCAACCGTTTACTAACCAGCGCTCTTACATACTTATCCTTATTATCTTGCTCACTTAACTTCCCACTCTTAATTTTACCTACTTCCTTTCGTATCACCTTCCTCCATCCAAGCCCCACTAACTTAATTTTACATAGAACAACATAATGATCCGATAATCCATTCCTAAACCCCTCACTGATTTAACATCAGCTATTTGTCTGCTTCACCAACACTAAATCAATCATACTTTTCACTTCGATACCATCTCTACCTACACCAACTCTAGTATACTTATGGATACTCTTGTGTTTAAAGAAAGTATTACTTACACATACCTCTCTTCACAGAAATCAATCACCTTCCTACCATTCTCATTTTTCTCCCGCCACCCCAAAGGTACCTGTTATACAGTTCCTTTTTGATCACCTATTCAACTATTTAAGTCGCCGGACACAATCAAATTTAAAGCTCCTACTCACCCCATCAGAACATCATTCAGATTATCCAAAAAATCGTACTCTCTCAATGTTTCCCTCAGATGGACCATCGTCACAACCACACATACCTTGACCTTTTCAAGCTTAAATTTAACCATTGTTAGAGATTCTAGGACTCATACAATCAAAGTCTACCATAGCTTCATACCACATGTCACTCATCAAAATTGCAACTCCTTCTCTTCCTCTCTCATTCTCTTCCACACCAGCACGCACACATTTCACATCACACCACTTAATTTCACCTTTTCCTTTTATCTTTATTTCATTCCCACAAGCAAATCAAATTTGCCTTTCTAAATACATCCATCACCTCTCTCCTCCTTCTCCTCAACATTTATTCCTCTGACATTCCATGTACCCATACGATTCATACATTTTCGCCGAAAGATAGAAGGCCGTTTACGGCGATCACGACCCTCTCCGAGGACTGCATTAGCATTCCTGGCAAGAAATAGATGGTAGTAGGCAGCCAACCCAACTATCACCGTCCCTTAGTCGGCTCCTACAACACGCAGGACATTCTTTCTCCCCCACACACAGGGATAGGAGTAGTAAGGATGTCTGTGATAAGAGGGTGGATTGAAAGAATGGAAAATTTATGAGAAAAATGAAGGGAAAGAAAGAATGTTGAAAGAAAGTGCATGTGGTAAATGCTAATGCATGAATGCATAACAAATGCACATACACGTGCTGGGGGTCGGCGGGTTCACACAAAAGACCCATCTGCATTGGTTCTCACAGCTATGCCATGCCCAAGTTCAAGAACATAACACCACTATGAAAATCAAATACACCCTTCCGGTGTATATATATATTGTATATATATATATATATATATATATATATATATATATATATATATATATATATATATATATATATATTATTTGTAAAAGTATCACGGCAATGTAGGGGCTCGAGCCGACGGGGAACACAGGAGGACGTTTCCCATACCGTAGGAGGCGGAGGAACCGCGTACCTAAATACCAAGAACGGGGTTCGGAGGCCCTCCCTCTCCTCCTGAGGGAGATTAGTCCTATCCGTAGTTCCCAGAGGAACCAAACTCCTACCATCAGTGCGGTATACCCTTGGGGTATTCTTTAGTTAAAAAAAAAGCAAAAATTTAATAGAAAGTCTATTTATTTTAACGAGTAACCAATAAAAGGTTTCTAAATAGTTTCTAATCATATTACTAATTATTAACAATAATTTTTTTTTTTTTTTTTTTTTTACATTTTCCTAACTAACATTTTACCAGGATTCCTAAATGTATTAATTTTCCTGTAGCTATTGTAGTTTTGAAGTTATTTTTTTATTTTTTTTTTTTTTACATTTCCTTTAAAAAAATTGACCAGCATTTCAGCAATGTATTCCTTTTCGCTGGCTTTTGTAGTTTTTGAGATATGGATATTGGCTCTTCTAGAGGCTGACCATTATATATATATATATATATATATATATATATATATATATATATATATATATATATATATATATATATATATATATATATATATATATATATATATATATATATATATATATATATATATATATATATATACGAAATTGTTTGTAAAAGACAATTTCAAGGTCAGTATTTATTTAAAAGTATATTATAATGTATATCTGAATTTAAAACAATTTAATTTTAACTACTATTTAATTATTATTATAAGGTATTTTTTCTCTCAATAAATGTTCAAAAGAATTGTTTTTCTTAAATTTGTAACTTTTTTGTACTTCACAATTGAAGACATTTATTTCGTAAGAATATTTCTTATTTTTAATTTAGGTTAAAGCTGAATTTTTTGTTCGAATGCATTCATTTGTCAGAAAATAATAAATGTAGTGATGAAGTAAAAAAGGTCCTATATATATATATATATATATATATATATATATATATATATATATATATATATATATATATATATATATATATATATATAAATATATATAAAAACCATCTATCTAGTTATATATATATATATATATATATATATATATATATATATATATATATATATATATATATATATATATATATATATATATATATATATATATATATATATTGAGATGGTTAACTACTTCTTATTTTTCTCCTTCCCACAGAATTAGATTTTTGATTTAATTGTTATAGAGATGTTTAAAAAGTTTTGAAATGTGTAAAAAGTTTAGAGACATTTAAAAGAAAGAAGACAAGAATAAATAAACAATCAAGATCCAAATAAGATAAATTAAAGAAGAAGAATAAACAAACAATCAGGATCCAAATAAGATAAATTAAATAAGATAAATTAAAGAAGAACGACAAGACAGTCTACCCTTATAAAAGGGTAAATTGCAGTTTATATTTTTATTTGTTGTGATAGGGTGATTCAAGTATGGATAATAGTATTAAAGTAAATACATGAAGAATAGAATTTATTGAGAAAATTAATTAATTTGGATAAAGTAAAAATTGATAATGATAATAAAGATGAATAATTGAATAAAGTTGTAGTAGGTATGGATAAAGATAAAATAGATGATTTTTTTTGGAGATTTTTTTGATGAGGATAGGTTTATAAAAGTTAAATAAAATTAATTAAATAAATAAAATAAATGGGAATTTGTGAGGTGCTAATTCCTGTTTCCGGTTCAGGTCCCGACGTGAGGAGCCATTTTGGTGAAGACAAGAAGACAAGACCAATTTAGATCTGCAGGGGTGATTTTGCCCATTGTGAAACTTGATGTAAATTTTTCCAAAGCTACCTAAGAATTTCACTAAATTAATATCGGCAACAATAGCCACCCCAGAAATTTCGATTTGGAGAACCCATCAGATTTTTTTACCATACCTGAAACTAAAGAAGATCTTCGCCCTGATTTTGTTTATTTCAAATTGTTCCACTGTGGGGTTTTATTTCAAATTGTTCCACTGTGGGGTTTACCTGAATACTTATACTCTATTGTATCACACTAAATTGGCCTTCCGCCAATAGACCATATTCGCAAATTTTTAATCAGCAATATCAAAAGTACGTACAAATTATTATATAATCGCTGTTATTGTAAGGAAATCATTACCAATTATTTCAAGACTTTATTATATTATTATATTATTTTATCATTTTTTATCAATATTATTATATCTTTATTATTATTTTTGTTTCATTCTATATATATATATATGAGCATATATGCGCATATATATATTTATATACATTTTGTGCGACATAAGAGAGATATGTAAATACCGTTTGTATTATATAATTAGCGATACAGAATAGCATTTTTTTATATACTCTATTTCGAATAAATTAAAAGTTAATATATATTTTCTTAATCCAAAATTGTTTTTATTTTTTTATAATATAGCTGGTGGATATTGGTAAAGTTTTAAAGGGTCAAGAAAAAGTGGTGAGTACTAAGATCGGTAATAGTGGATATCAAAAAGTGGATATAGCCCCACTGTGGTTTCATTTAATCTAATCAGTCTATTACCAACAGGCAACATAGTTACAAAGGAAAGAAGAAGTTAACTTAGAAATAAAAGAGAAAAGAAAGAAAACTACTAGTCTTCCACTGCAAGAAAGGCACTCTGTTATTGGAAGAACTCTCGTCACGAATTTTCGAACCAACTGAAAGAGAATGAGAGCCTTCTGGAGAAGAAAAGGATTTTCTTGGATAGTGAGGACCTCCTTTCTCTCGTCAAGTTAAAAGGTATTAACATAATTTGGTAGCAGAGCGTAGTTGTTCCTTTTTAGGAAAGCTCGCTCTGCTCAGCTGCCCAAGTGCCAATTACTCATTTGTCATCGAAACCAGAATTTGGTTGAATCATCAAAATGACAGGTGATGGAATGAATGCCTTGTTGGAAAAGAAGTCAGAAGAAGGAGATATTATTCAGGATGGTCATATCCCCATTCCGCCAAACAATAATGGAATACCGGCGGGTCCTGCAAATTCATCTAAAGAGAATCCGACCGCGGTTCGAAATCCCACGGTGGTGACCATTGATTCACAGGCCCTGCAGGGAATACTGCAACAGAATAAAGATTTGATGGAAAATATGACCACTTTGATAGAGTCGTTGTCAATGGATAGAAAACCAGGGAAAGTGATACCACCAGGGAAATATAGAATTGAGACTGGTGAGACTATGGTGCAGTTTTTGGAAAGGTTTGAAAGGTATTGTGCTGCTCAATATCCCGGGTCAACGGATGGGTTGGTTGCATTGTTGGGTAGTCATCTCCAGGGGTCCGCACTGGAGGCATATAATATAGTAGCTGCAACGGCATCAGAATATGGGTTGGTGAAATCTCGGCTTTTACAGTGGTTTAGGGAAGAATTAGATAAGAAAGCAAATACAGAAACATCAGGCTTTACAAAGGAGGAGAGAAGGGAGAAGACATTTCCCCTTTTTGCACTACGATTGCTGGGTCTGGCGCAGAGGGCCTTTCCCAATAATGATGTAAA
>JABUQX010103619.1:0-16659 GCA_015478945.1 Trachelipus rathkii
TGAAGCGGGGCTTTTAAAGTTTAAATTCTTTTTTAAACGGTTGGTATATACCTAAAAAAATTCTAAAAAGTTGAAAAAAAAAAAAATTACATTCAATATAAATCACTTTTTCTGTTTAAAAAATAATTTTGACCTCCTCGTTATAAGGCAAGTTTTTTTGAAGGTAAAATTTTTCTTCTTTTTGAAAGAACCTTGAAAAAATTAACATTCTGGTGTAGCAATAAAGCGGTGTCGAGCTTAGGTACACTTTTAATGTAATAACGTTTTTTTAATGGGGTTTTTTAAAACAAAGAAATCTAAAGTTCCAAAAAATTAGCATTTACTTACGAATAAACTTTTTTCATTAACTTTTCCGAATGTATATAATTTTTTGGACTCCTAAGGTAATTTAGGTAATGGGAGAAAAGGTTTTTGAAGGTAGTTGTGAAGAATGCTAAAATACTTACATTCTGGTTTTTAGAAAGAAAAAAAATTATAGCGACTCCATCATAATTTAGGTAAATATTCTGGTTTTTTAAATTGTTTTTTTTTAATAGATTTAAAGAATTTTAAAATTGCTAATGATAATAAGCATTTCAAAAAATAACATTCTTTCTACCATGTTTTGTTATCCTAACGAATTTAAACGTCCTACGTTCCTTTGTCCTAAGGCAAGGTGGTTTTTTTTTGAGGTTATCCCTTTGACTCTTTGAAAACGAACTCCTAAAAAGATACTCACTTCTGAAGGTGGCAAAAAAGCAAATAGTCCGAAAGCTTCAGGTTTAATAAAATCCGTTTTTAAGTGGTTTTTTTATAAAAAATAAGAAAAAATCTTAAAAGTTGGAAAAAAAAAATTTAGCCTTTCATTCTGTTATGGATTTTTTTCATGTAGAATAATTTTTTTTGGACTCCTAAGGTAAAATTTTAGTTAGTGAAGAATTGGAGGTAATCTTCCCCTTTAAAAACTCTAAGAATAAAACTTAAAAAGTCTAAGTAAAAATAAAAGCAAATTAAAAAGGGGCCCGTAAGTCCACACCCAAACTAATCGTTTTAATGTTTAATAAACAAAGAAAACTTAAAAGTTTTTTAAAAAAAAATTTAAGCATTCCCCAATTAACTAAATCAAACTTTTAAAAATGTAAAAATAATTGGAACCTGCAAAAAAGGTTAAATTTTAAAAGGCAGGTGGGTGTTTGAAAAGGTTTCTCCTTGAAAGAAAAACCTCTAAAAAAAATTACCTTAAAAAGCCAATTCAGTTTATAGCAAAAATAAAGCGTATGTCAATATCACTAGAGAAAATCTTTTCAATGTGTTTTGAAATAAACAAAAAAGGAAATCCCTAAAAGTTTGAAAAAATTACATTCAATACAAAAATCCCTACTTTCGTGTAAATAAATTTGGACTCTACAATAATTTTAAAGGCAGTTGGGTTAAGGATCTTTCCCCCCTTTTGAAACAGAACTTTTAAAATACTTACATCTGGTGTAAGCATAAAGCGTAAGTTTTTCGACTTTTTAGTATATCGTTTTAAAAGTGTTATAAAAAAAGAAAAAATTAAAATTGTTGAAAAAAAAATTAAATACAATTTTAAAATTACTAATACAACTTTCATTTAAATATATAAGGGAATTTCTAAGTAAAATTTTTTTTTTATGGCAGTGTTTTTAAAGGTAAATCTTCGTTGAAAAAAAAAATAACCTCTAAAAATTACTTTTACATTTCCTGGTTGTAAAAGCAATAAAGGCGAAAAATTTGTTCGAGCTTCAGGTATAAATATTCGTTTTTTAAGTGGTTATAATAAATAGAGAAATGCAAAAAAAGTTGGAAAAATTAGGCCAATGTCAAATGAACTAAATCACTTTTTTCATGTAATAATTTTGGGACCTCCTTAGAAAATATTCTTAGGGCCCAGGTGTTTTGAAAAAGGGTATCTTCCTTTGAAAAAACTCCTAAAAATAACTTACATTTTCCTGGGTTGTAGAAAAAAACAATAAAAGCAAAAAATTAAGTCCCCGAAAAGCTTTAGGTTAAAAAATAAATTCGGTTTTTTAAGTGCTTTGAAATGAAACAACAAGACAATCCTAAAAAGTTGATATTTTTGAAACAAACCACCCTGGTAAGACTAAAATCAACTTTTTTTTTTTGTAATAAATTTAATCGCATAGGTAAAAATTGGCAAAGGTTTTTGTTTATGAAGTAAAATCCGCCTCCTTTTGAAGACTCCTCTAAAAAAATACTTAACATTCCTGGTGTAAGCAAATAAACCCCCGTAAAGTCGAAGCTTTAAGTATAATCTTTTTTAGTTGGTTATAAACCAAGAAAAATTCCCTAAAGTTTGAAAAAATTTAAAAAAGGCATTCAAAATAAAACTAAAATCAAACTTTCCATGTAATATTTTTTGGAAAAGCTCCTAGGTTTAAATTAAGGGGCAGGTTGGTTTTTGAGGTTAAAAATCCCTTCTTTTGGAGAACTTCCTAAAAATACTTTAACAATCTGGTGTTAAAAAAGCAAAAATAAAGCGTAAAATGTAGAAGATCATTTAATTCCTGAATATCGTTTTTAAGAGTGGGTTTTAATAACAAAAGAAAACTAGAGTTTATTCAAAAAAAATTACATTTCCATACAAGTTTATAAATCCAATATAAATCATGTTATAATAATTTTGGACTTACTAAGCTAATTTTATAGCACATGCTTTCAGTAGTAAATATGTCTTTATTGAAGAAACTTCCTAAAAATAACTTATCATTCCCCCTGGTTTTAGCAATAAAGCCGTAAAATCCGAGCCTTTTAAGTTAAAATAAATCGTTTTTTTAAAAAGTGTTTATAAAAAACTTATAATTCCTAAAGTTTGAAAAAAAATTAGCAAAAAATTAATTACCTTTTCCACTTTCAAATGTAAAAATAAATTTTTGACCTCCTTAGGTTAAATTATTAAAGGCAAAAGGTTGTTTGAGGTTTATCTTCCCTTTGGACTCTTTTTAAAAAACTCCTAAAATAAACTAAACATCCTGATGTAGGCATAAAGCAAAATAGTCCCCGAGCTGCAGGTAAATCCGTTTTTTAAGTGTTATAAATAAAGAAATCGACAATTAAATATAATTTGACGCTATCATTACAAATGAATCCATTTTTCCAAAATTGATACTCAGGGATCGAGACCCTCAATTTTGTGGTCAACCGGAAATTTTGAGGTTAAAATCTTTTTATCAAATAGAAGAAAATGAATTAGTGTGCCAAGAATTACAGGATTACAGGACCTAATCCTTAGACCAGCTTTTAGGTTAAAAAAATGTTTTTTAATTGTTTGTATTAGTTATTAAATAATTTAAAATCTAAAAGTTTAAGAAAAAAAAATTAGCATTTCAACCATTTTAAAATCATACCTTTTTTTTTAATTAAATGAAAGTACTGATATTACTCCTTTTTTTCCGTTACAGGTGGGGTTTTTTTAAGAGTTCAACTCAATTCTGTCCTTATGAAAATGAACCTTCCTACAAAAGGAAAGTCAGAATTTGATTCCACCCCCCTGGGAGTAGCAATAAAGCCGTGTAATCTCCCCCGTAAATCTTAGTATATCGTTTGCGCCATATAAGTAGTTTTCAGAACAAAGCAAAATTCTTTAAGATTGCAAGAAATATAATAATTAAGCACGATTTCAAATACTTAATCAAAGTTTTCAAGTTAATAATTATGCTGGGATTCACAAACAGTATTTTTAGTGCATTGTGTTTTTAGATATTGTTTTGCCCTCTCTCGTATAACAGCGTCATATATTACTTACACTCTCCCACACGTTAATAATAAGTCAACTATATATAAGCTGCTAAAGTTATCAAAAGAGCTTGGTAATAGTAGCGTTTTATAAAAGTGTTTTTTATAATAGCAATAATAATAAAAAATACAATTGCAACTAATAATAAATCGCAAAAATTATAATATTTTACAATAAATTTGTATTTAATTAAACTGATCGCAGACTTTTTCATTTTTAAATTCTTTGAATTACATGGTTAAGAATTAAATTATGACAGTTAAATATTAAGTCTCAGCATCCTTCAGGTATCTCCTCCACTTTTTCCTTTCCTCTCTTACCTCTTAAAAATTACTTAATCAATTCCTTGGTTTGTTGCTAATACATCGCTGTTAGTCCCTGACGTAGCTTGGTGACTTATATTATTATCTGTTTTTTTTATTTTATGTGATTACATGAAACACAATGAAATCAAGTGCTCTAAGAGTGGAGTAAAAGAATGAGAGTGTACCCAACAAAATTCTTTAAATAATATTTCATAATTTCCTTCCTTTAATATCCAATTTTAAAATTTTGTGATTTCAAATACACATTTTTTATCGTCTTCCTTATACTGAAACCAAACTATATCAAGCGATCTAGAAGAACTCTAAAAATACCTTAAAATCATTTCCTGTGGTTGATGAAAAGCCAGAGAGTAAAACGTAAAAGTCCCCCCCTCGGAAAGCCAACTTTAGGTTAATAATAAAAACTCAGCTATATTTATAATGTTTAGGTTAATAGACTAAAAGAATTCTAAAAAGTTAAAAAAATTAGCCTAAATTTCCTAAATACTGATTCTTAAAAATAACTATTATTTTCATTTAAATATGTAAAGGTTTTTTTGTACATCCTAAGTTTATGAGATTTAGGCCCGGTGTAATAAGGTAATCCTTTCCTTTTGGTAAAGAAACTCCCTAAAAAAAAAGAACTTTAATATTTCTGGTTATTTGTAGCAAATAAAACGTAGTACCCGGATACTCTTTTACAAGGCATAAGATTGTATTGTTTTTGTTTTTTTGTTGCTTTTATTTAAACCTTTGGAACAATAGGCTATAAAAGTTTTTGTTTAAAAATATTGATAATAGTTTAACTAAGTATACTGTAATTTACTATCCTTATTTTTTTTTTTTTAAATAATTGTCTTGGACTGCTTAAGTAATTGTAACCAGAGAGTGTCAGAAAGGTGGTATTTTGTTACACGTATCCTGAACATCGTCTTGAATAGAACCATTAAAATAGAATACTTTTTACATTTTTGTGTTAACAAAACAAAGTTCTTCATTATTAGAGTAAATGGCACTAGCTGTTGAAGTAAAACAACAATTGCAAGTATTGGTTTCATCAGGTGGATTAAATCAGGATCATGAGAAGTAAATTTGAAAACTACGCTAAGCAGAGAGGTTTTAAACCTTTTTGCAGTTAAAAGTATATCTAATTTTCTTTACTTTAATAATATAATGCAGGTTTTAGTTTATAGATTATATAAAGAGAATGTTTTCAATCTAAATTCTTGATAAATATGCTCATTACTTAATTAATTAATTAATACTTTCTTGTCACTAGCCCTTTCAAATAAGAGTCAAGTGAGCCCTTTCATATGAAGAGATATAAAACTACCACAGATGATGTAAAAATTTTAAATAAATAAGCATTCAATACCAAATTACCAAAAACTTCCATGTCAATAATCGCGCGAATTGATAATACGTAAATTTAAAGACCGTTTGATAAAACCAATGCTATGATGAATCATGAGAAGTGGTTAATCTTCTCTTCTAGAGAAAAATCTCATATAAGATGAACTCCTTTACATTTCCCCTTGGGTCGTAAGCCCATATAAAGAGCGTACGATTCGATAGACTTAAATGATCAAAGAAAATAATCAATTCGTTTTTAAAAATGTTTTATAAACATGTTTATGATAATTAGCTAAGATTAAAGATAAAAATATTAAGAAAATTCGGTTTTATTTAGACAATTATTCAAAATTTAATAATTGTTAATTATTATATTAATTTGGGTGTCGCGGGGGTAAATTTTTAAGGCAAAGGTTTGGGGAAAAAAAATTTTTTTAGGAATAAAATATTTTTCGTTCAAAAAATTATAAGAACTCTTAAAATATATATAACTTTCAACCTATTGTCTGAAATTTGTAAAGACAATAAAAGCGTAGTCGAAGTTAGGTCTCACATATATGTATTAAAGTGTACTATACTTAGATCCAATAAACAAGAGAGAACTAAACTTCTTAAAAAAAATGAAAATCGCAATTTACTAAATCTAAATCTACTCGTATTTTGTTTTTGTTAAGATAACTTTTTAGAGTCTATTCAATCCTTATTTACAAGTACAGCTTTTTTCGTTATGTTAGGTAAATCTTTTTCCTTTTTGAAAGACAACTCCATCTTTTAAAACTTTTTTTTCCTTTTACAAAAATAAAAATGGCACCGTATAGTTTCCGCTAAAGATCTCTTGTAAAATGCTTAAGCAATTTTCACTGATGCCAAATGCGGGACTTACAAATAAAATCTAATAGTTTGTAAAGGGCTAAAAATTATCAATTCAAATACTAAACATCACATCCCAAACGTTTATTTAATTTTGTTGAATCAATGGAAACAATTAACTAACTGAATATATACGTAACATTGGTAAGTTACCAAAATTTCTTGAGAAATTTCTTACCATTTGTGCAGAATGAAGACATCGTTGAAATTTGCACCTAACACTATTTAATGCCTTTAAAGCTATTAATCGTAGTCATCTTGTTAATAAAGTGTTTTATAACAAAAGAAAAATCTAATTGAAAAAAATTACATTACCTAAACGAATTAATACAAAATGCAATTTTTTTATGTAAAATAATTTGATGAAGTATGAAGGATACCCGAAGCCAGGTTTGGTTTTTTTTGAAAGTAATCTACTTGACAAGAAAACTTTAAAAATACAACTACTGATTTGTTTAAAAATTAGGCATATAAAAAGCGTATAAGTCCCGAAAGGCCTTAGTAAGTGAATCGTTTTTTTAAAAAAATTTTATATCAAAAGAAAAAAAAATGTCTAAAGTGACAAAAAATATAACAATTCAATAACTAAATTCAAACTGTATTAATATAATATCTGTATCAGGAGGAGCTACTACAGAAAATTCAAAGGCAGGTGTTCTTTTATAGTTAATTTGTTATTTTTTGTAAATAAAATATACTACCGTTAAAAAATTTTACCGTACAGAGATTAGGGTTGAGGAAATAACACAAAAAAATTAATCAAGGCGTTAAGATATCGAGCCTAGCTTAAAAAATAATCGTTTTTAATGGTTTCTTTATAACAACAAGAAACATCTAAAGAAACAGAAAATATAAAAACTAAACAGTTCACTAAAATCCATAGAGATTTTTTTGTTAAATTAAATCTCTTACAGCTCTTAAGCAAACATTTTTATAGGCAAGCTGCGGTTTATTTGAAAAAAAAAAACTGTAAAATCTCTCTTGCATAAAAAAAACTTTCGAGAAAAAATCACCTTAAACTTCCTCTGTGGTGTAAAAAGCACATAAAGCCGTAAGTTTCCGGGCTAGTAATATAATTTCGCTTTAAATTGGTTATCTAAAAACACACAACGAAAACCTAAATATTGATAAAAAAAATAGCACCAAAAAATACTAAATTCACTTTTTGAAGCTAAATAAAATTTCATAGAAATAAAATAGAAAACACTTCCACTAGTAATTTGGAGCAGGGTTTTTTATTGTTTGAAAATGTACTTCTTTGAAGAAACTTCCTAAAAAAAATACTAAAACACTTAACTTTGAAAATGTAAAGCAAATAAAAGCGTACTTTCGAAGCTTAAGGTTAATGTATCAAAACATCTTGCTCATCTTTAAAAAGTTGTTTTTATAACATAAAAAATGAAAATCTAAAAGAGTAATTTAATGAAAAAAAAATTAGCCGCTTCATTCAATATATAACAAAAGTCAAACACCTTTCAAACAAATGTTAAAGAAAAATTAGGAAAACTCCTAAGTTAAAATTTAGGCAAAAGGTGTTTTTAAGTTAAAAAACTTCCTTTTGAAAAAAAAAACTTCTCAGGGCTAATTTTCTTTACTGTGTAGCCAAAACATCAGCTTTTTGGTACCTATGAATATCGTTTTAAGTCTTTTTTATTGACTAAGAACTGTTAAAAGTTTTGAAAAAAAATAAAGCATTCTCAAAAAATCAATTAATTTTAAATTTATTAATTTTTGAATCTCCCTAGGTAGTAGAGCCAAGTTTGTTTTGAAAATAAGGTATCTTTCTTGAAGAAGCTTCTAAAAATTATTCAGTTACTATATCTAAGTGAAAGGAGGGACCAAAGGACAGTGATGTTTTTGAGCTAAACCAAATATGATTTTTTTGTAATTTTATATTATAATAAATCTAACTTTTGAAAAAATTTTTTTTTTATAAAGCATCTAAAACTTTTTTCCCATAATATTAATGTTCAAGAAATTCGCTATGTATTCCGACACTTTAAGACAGGTAAAAATCTATTCAAAATAAAAAAAATACAAACTCTAAAAAAAAAACTTACCTGACTCTCTACCAACATTGCCATATCCATAAACCTTAGGTATAGTGTAGTTCCCTAAAAGAAGTTTCGAGTTTAACAAAAGCATGATTCTAAAAATAAAAAAAATATACCATTCATAACTTAAAATACTTTTCCTAATGTAATATTCCGGACCTCTAGGTAAATTTAGGCAAAATTGTTTGGGTTAAATCTTCTTTCTAAAAAAACCTACTACAAACATAAATAAATCAATATTTCAATTTATTAGCACTAAGAACAGTAATTATTAACTTTTAGGAAAATGATCGTTTAAGCTTGAAATTTATTTAAGTCAAAAGAAAAATCATAGAAGTTTTTTTGAAAAAAATATCGACAGAACGTAACATTGTTGACTTTTCATGTAAATCTAATTTTGGACTCTAAGGTAATTTAGGCAAATGTTTTTTAATCGTTTTCCTTTAAAATACAAAAAAATACTTACCGTTCCAGTTCTTCATGTCTCAATTTTCATTAGTTGTTGTTCGACTAGCTGCAAAGTAAATAACAATACATTAAGTTAAGGAGAAAACTAAATGAAAACTAAAGTTAAAAATACAAGATATCATAAAAATTCACACACAAATAAAACCTTCAAAATGAAAATAATTTTGGAACGCCTAGGTTCTTAATTTTAAGCTCAGGTTGGTTTTTTGAGGTAATATTCGTTACGTACTCCCTGAGTACTAATTTTTGTTGGGTGAAGCAAATAATCAGCGTGTAGTTCCTGACAGATTTTTATTGTTTATCGTTTTTTTAAAAGTGGTTTTCTTTATAATCAAAAAAATCTAAAAGTTGAAAAAAATTAGCATTCATTACTACCAATCATTTCCCAATGTTAAAAATAAATTTGGACCTCCTCAGGGTAACATTTAAAGATTGGGGTTTTTTGCGTAAAATCTTCTTTGAAGAACTTTAAAAATACTTAACATTCCCTTGGTGGTAAAAAAGGCACAATTAAAGCCCGTAAAGTCCCCCCCCCCACGATACTAAAGCAATAATCCTACAAATTCAAGCCCTATATCAAACAAAAGAAAATTCTAAAATGACTGAAATGAACTCTTAATGCCTATTCAATAGACTAGATTTTGTTTAATTGTAAATCCTAATTTGGGAACTTCTAGTAAATTTTTTAGGCCCCAAGGGTGTTTCTGAAAAGGTTATTCTCCGTCTCGTGAAAGAATTTCTTAAAAAAACTGTACCAATCTGTAATTGCTTTCCATGGTAATCCTAATATAAAGTCAGCTATTTAGTTAACTAATCCGGTTTTTTTAAAAGTTGTTTTATAACAAAAAAAGAAAAACAAAAATAAAAGTTTTTGGATAAATTAAGCTTTCATCATCGAGGGAGGGCCCCACTTTCATTGAAAAAATAATTTAGCAAGGGTTGTGTTTGAGGAATCTTCTTTTAAGAACTCTAAAAAAAAAACTTTTAAAATTCTGTGTTTATATAATATCTAATAAAAGGCTAAAAATAACTCTACTTAAAGTTAATATCGTTTTTTTTTTTTAAAATGTTATAACAAAGAAAGCAAAACGATATTGCAGAAAAAAACTAAGCATTTCTTATGAAATATAAGCGCAAACTTTTCACATAAGAAAAATAATAAATTTTTTGGACCTTCCCTAAAAGCATATTTAGCAGGTTGTTTTTTTGAGTATCTTCTTTTTTTTTAAAAGAAATCTAAAATAACTTACCATTCTTTGGTGTAAGCAATTAAAGCCGTAAAAAAGTTCCCGAAACAAAGATATGAAAGAAAAAGCTTAGGTAGAGATATACAACCGTTTTTTTTAACGTATTTTTTACTTAAAAACAAAGGCGAAATATATGTCGCTAAGCTTTGAAATACTAAACTAGCTACAACATTACTCATATAAACTAAAATATCACTTTCAATGATACTAAAAAGTTGCCGGAAACCTTCCTAGTGTGAAAAATTTTTAAAAAGGACAAGTGATTTGAAGTAAATCTTTCCTTTTGAAGAAACTTCCTAAAAACTTAACATTTCCCTCTGTGTAGCATAAAGCGTAGTCCGAGCTTTAAAACAAAGGTAAATACATCCGTTTTTTAAGTGTTTTTTTAATAAAACAAGAAACTAGAAGTTTGATAAAAAAGCTTATTAAGAGACAAATAATAACTAAAAATCAAAAACTTTTTTCATGTCAATAATATTTATAGAGCAGGTTTGTTTTAAAGGTAAATCCTTTTTCTTATAAAGAAGAACTCCTAAAAAATATTAAATTATTCTGGTGGTAAAATGGCAATAAAAGCGTAAAAAAACGGACCTTCAGGTATAATCGTTTTTTTATTTGGTTATAAATAATAATTCTAAAGTTGAAAAAAAAAAATTTGCATTCCCCAAAAAACTAAAAAATCAACTTTCAAATAATAATAATTTTGGATACCTAGACTTAATAACTCGTGACTTGTATTATTGAGCAGGTGATTATTTTGTGAAGGGTAATTCATACCGTCCTTAATTGAAAAAATTCTACACTAAATAATTACTTTAAAAACTCCCTGGGAGAATTAGCGCACAGAAAATAAAAAGCGTAATAATGCACTTGATGAAGTTTTAGGATTTATATATTCGTTTTAAAAAAGTTGTTTATAAATAATTAAAAATTAATAAAGGCTTAAGAGACTTCGTCATAACTCTTGAAACTGATCCAAAAATCAAAATAAGATTAATAAATTTTTGGTATCCTATGGAGCCTGGAAAGTCTGTTGTTTTACACCAAAGATCGTTTTATGTACTTAAAAGTGTTTTCTACATATTTGAGGTTTTTAAATTTTCTGAAGAGACTTCTTAAAAGATGAATCTAAAGCATTTCTGGAGATGTAGCAAAAATCACAATGCCGTAGTTCGATCTTGAGCGAATATATCTTGTTTTAAGTTTAAAGATTGTTGTTTATTAACAAAAACAAAACTCATACTAAAGGTGAAATAAAAAATTTTCAAGGAAGATTTTTGTATATAGAAACATAAAAAAATTAACTGTTTTAAAAAAAAAAATAGATGTGTTTTTTTTGATACTCCCTAGGGTAAATTTAGGCAAAAGGTATTTGGTTTTTAAAGACATATTAGAAGATAAAAACTGACACTCTTAAAAAATAACTTAAACAAATTTCTGCTCGTAATATCATACACTAAAAGCATGGCAATTATAGGATTTTCTTTGACACGAAAGATAAGCTTAAAAATGGCAAGACTTTTCTAAGAAACTATAGAAACCAAAAGAAAAAAAGTCCTTAGAAGTTGAACAACAAAAATATATCAGAACAAAAATTTTAGCAAGAAACGAAAGCAAACATTGCTTCAATTTAATAAAAATTTTATGGAAAATACCCTATATGGGGTTTAGTTTAGAGCAACAGTTGCAGGTTGTTTTTTGGATATTTCTTACTTTCCTTCATTTTGAAGAACTCCTCCGCCTAATAAAAAAATAGCCTTCCTTCTGGCCTTTGCCACATCTCACCACCTTCTTAAATCAAATTTCCGTCCTCCTATTTCGCTCTGATACTGTTGCTAATTTCCACTAAGGCCCTCTCGCTCCTATTCCCTCACTTCACTGGAGTTCTGGTATCTCTTTCTCTTCTTTCCTCTCTCTCTATGTCCTATTGCCCCTTCTTTACCTTCATTCATGTATCGGGTAGCGCTCCGAATCCTATAACGTAGAAGGCGGTGGCCGTGATGATTCCGTCTCCGAGTTTTTGAGAAGTGATTCCGCTGACGGCCATTTGACACCACCTTCAACCCCTTATTTCTGCAAACTAATTATGTTTTCTCATGTTTGAAGCGCATCACTATCCCTGAAAAAAAAATTAAAAAATAATAATGCGCTCTGATTCTTCTAACTATTTCCTCCCCCTCCATATTTATTTTTCCTAACTTTTATTACCCCATATTCCAAGATGCCTTCCAGATTTGAATCTCTTTCCTTTCCTTTTTTTTTAATTTAGGGCTTTTCGGTGTCGAGATCTATAACTGGGATATAATCCTATTATATCTATGGTTTGTTTGAGAATATTACGTGCGCTGCGTGACAGCTTGGCCTAGGTATCACACGAATGGGAATTGTGTGTGGTGTCACTATGACTTGACATAAAAGAATAACTCAAACTCGTCAATGTGCAAGATTTGTACCCCGGAGTATGGCAACGCGTTAAATACGCTCTCTCACAAGTCCCTCTTTGGTCTCCTTCTTCTTCTTTGCTTACTTATTCTAGCTTTCTTTCAACATCGCTCAATGTTGGCTGTTTGTTGACTTCCTTATCTTTTTCTGTCAATAGTGTGTTCCTCAGGGTTCTGTTTATCTCCTCTTTATTTCTGCTTTTCTCCATTTCGTTCGAATGTCCTTACTCTACACTCATATACGATGACTTAGCCCTGTCATTCTTCAACTCATACAAACGCTCATCCTATACTTCTAGAATTGAATCTCGTCTTAATCTTTCAGATTCTATTCTCCCTGCCGACTGATAGAATTCTTCAGGGTTGGGTCGTCTTCAAGCTTGTGAAATTTAATTCTTAAAACTCAACTTAAACGAAATAAATCTATCTCTTCCTCTCTCCTCTCTAAGACCTTAAACTTTCTACTTTCTGAACGGTTCTCTCGTCTTCCTTAGGACGAATGATATCATCCTTCGACTTACAGCCAAAAAGAAATTTTGAAAACCTCAAATACACAGTGGTTGCTGGCGTCCCTTTAAACTGGGTTTCTGTTAGAGTGCGAGAACTTTTTCTCTTCTTTCACCTCAGAATTAACTGATGCCACCTATACAAGGGTCGTTATCCGCCCTTGTAGGAGTTGTCTCATTTCTGTGGGACGGGGGCTCTGGTTCATCCGGATCGGTACTGTATGAATTATGCTGTTCTACGAAAGTGAAGGTAGGTGGAAGCTGGAGATCTTTTGATAAGGGTCGAGTCAAAAAGGCATAAAGGATATAAACTGTCTTGTACTTTTCTAGTTTACTTGACCCTTTATATTTGCGGGCGATGGAGTGATGTATGCTTAAAAGTCCCTTTTTCTGGTAGGTCTGTAGAGTGCAAGTGTCGAGGAACGTATCCACTCGCGGACCAACCAAACACCCACTTTACCGACGCCCTCGTAGGCACAAGGGGGTGCTGTGTCTGCACATTGATTTTGTGTTGATGTTAGTAACTTCAGACTAGGTTCGCTGCGGTGCTTCTTATCTGCGTTCTTTCCCTGGCCAAAGACCTCTCTGTTCGTGGAATGACGTCGAGAGATTTTCCAAAAAGATAAGTTCTTCCACTTTCAAATTTTTTAAAAACTGCCTGCGTCTGTGCATGCTTGCCGTATTTGGCCAATAAGATGGATTGAAAGGCGTGTTCAAAACCCATCCTTGCATAGGGTTCTGGGCGCCCGTGCGCGATGACAACTGTAAAAAAAAAATAAAAAGTGTTCCGAAAAAACATATCCTTAGAGCTTATCTGAAACACATATGGGGAAAATTCAGCTTGAACTCTTTAAAGAGATGCATTAAAATAAGGGAGCCTAACGAGGAGCTGCTCGCTTGATCAAAAACAAAAAAAAACAAAAAAAAAAAAGATGACAGGAGTCGGAAGCGCCTTATCTGCAACCCCTGCAAAGCACTGATAGTGGAGATGGTGGCTTTTTGCAGCAAAAATAGAACCTAACTAGATTGAGGATTTGGATATCGTTAACTTTTGATAGTTGCCCATGGCCCTGAAATTGCATTGGACATTAATTTAACCTTCAGAATACCAGGAACTCATGAAAATAAAAGAGACATCCATGCAAGGACAAGATAATTCAAATTTGCAGTCTGTAAAAGAGGAGATGAGTCCTCTACGAAAACATCGAGATGCTGCCTACAGAATGAATCCTTTCATGCGGTGGCATGAAAATGGGCCGAGGTTTCCATTATTATCAGGTCTTGCAAGCAAATAAATAATTATCAGCACATCCTTCATCAGTCGAGAGAGAGCGTATTATAAGTGTAGGTTTAGGTAGGATATGGTAGACACCACAAAAAGAACAAGTCTCTCCCGCCAGATACTAGTGAATAGCTTACATGTTTTTGGTCATACACAATTGTGTTTGAATTTCTGAAATTGCCAGACCCTCACGTAGGTATTTAAGGGAGTATTTATTATGTATGTTTGAGTATTAGCGTTTTTTTATTTTAACTTTTCGGCGTATTAATTGAGGTCTGTTCTTTCATTATTTTTTATTGCTTTATATATTGATAGCATCTAGGAATTTATATCAAAAATATCGTTGATAGTGTAAATTTTCTTAAAATTTATCCGGCCTCGTAAAATTCTTTCAAAACTTGCAGTAATACAATTTCTGCAAAACAGCTTGTATGGAGGTTTCCTGAAATAATGGAAAGTATTTCTTTTTATTATTGAATTAAAAAGCTGAGTCATCTAACTCTTAAAAAGAATGGTTTGATTTGCTAAAATGTTCAGTAACTTTCTCAACCAAAATTAAGCATAGATTACAGTTGCAACTGTTCAAAACCTTTTTTTTTTTTCTTTTTTAATTGAATTTTTAGTATCTAGCAAGTCCGGTTTGGGTGATTTAGATTTTGGAGCAAAATGATGGTTTTAAATATTTATGTTTGTAGTTTGTATTCTAGTTGTTTTCTGTAGACATTAAAAATGTTAAAACATTTATCAAATGTTCATAAAGCTAGATAATAATAATAATAATTTAAAATTTCGACAACTTTTATTCTGTTATTAATATAACAATTTAATATAAACCAATATTTTACATGAAATCCTGGACTTCCGGTGTGATGTTTTCGCCCATTAATTACCTCAGTAATAATAATAATAATAATAATAATAATAATAATATGTGTAATGTATGTATGTAATATGTGTATAATAATAATAATAATAATAATAATAATAATAATAATAATAATAATATAATAATAATAATAATAATAATAATAATAATAATAATAATAATAATAATAATAATAATAATAATAATAATAATAATAATTCGTATTTTTTTATTTAATAGGTAGTGGAGTTGAGCAGGATGCAAGATTTATTTACTGAAAATGTAAGAGATCAGTCTACAAATCGATGAAATCACGACTCTTTACACGCCACTGATAATCAACGAGGGAATGAATTAGGTGAGATGTACAGATTTTTAACGTGAAATGGGTGTTAGTTTACAGTTTATACTGTGGTTATACAGAAATAAGTCTTTTTTAGAAGGATTATAAGTTATTTAGCTCATACTGTTTAAGCATATAGTTAACTCTGATTTAGAGTTTTTTTTTTTTAAGTGCTATTTGATTTTTTTATTATTATTATTATTCGTGACCCATGTAGAGTTCTCGAGTCTTTGATTTATTAAAAACTAGCTGTTGTGCAGTTGTCTTGATTGTTTGGAGTTATAGGTATACTTTTAAAACGTGGGAAAAGATGTGTGTAAAGAAGAATCTCTTAACATATTAAATTCTTTAAATAATACTTTTTTGCCAATGTTTGGATTCTTGAAAGTCAAATATAAATTTATAGAACCTGGCACGACTTTTGGAACTCTTGTGGAATTGATTATGTTCTTAACTGCTTATTTGTTAATGCTTTTCATTTTTATACTTTTTTGTCTGAAATGACATCATTTTTTTTTTAGTTGTCTTTTCACCAAAAAGAGAGGGGAGACAATATCTTGGAGTGTCCGATTAAATTTAAGGATGATAATACTTATAATTTGAAACTACAATATGGACTTTATATACCTGAAGGAGTTATGTCATGGAATTCCGTTTTTATTTTCCTACTCGGGTCTAGTCACTAGATTTCAATTAACTGCCGATGTTACCTTTCTTGTCATTCAACAATCCTCATCCATTTTTTCAGGCTCCACCTTACATATATTTGCCACCTGCGTGACTAGTTCTATGCTCCATTCATTATCTCCTATTTAACATTTTCATAATGTTGAAATGGCATAAAATGAACAGTTACTTTATTCCGTAACTTTCTTCAGTTTGCTTTTATTGCTAGTTAATCCCCTTCATGCTACTGGGAATAAGGAGGAGCCTTTATTTTTTGAAATCTCAGTAAGGCTGTAACTAAGAGTTGGTAAGTCTCGAGATGGTTTCACCTTACCAGTACCAATTGGACTGATGTCTTTAGAGTACAAGAGTGCAAAGTCGAATGATTATGCAACTTATTCAAGACCCATCAAGATGTTAAAGGCAAATTTATTTATTTATTTATTGAACATTAAGGTCCATTAATAAATTATACATTTTGTTTAATAATTACAAATTGTAAAAA
>JABUQX010103620.1:0-23165 GCA_015478945.1 Trachelipus rathkii
CGTAAGAAATCGCAGTCGTTTTAGCACGAAATTCGTGCTAAAACTGTGTAAGCATTTCTTACCGAGCATAAGCACAAATGACAAAAACGAAAACGGTCTAACGCTCTGAAAATCATAACAATTAGGCTTTTTTTTTTTGTGTAGGGATGAGGAATTGCTGTCGAAATGCGTTGCAAAGTATCGATACATCGATTAATTATGATTTTTTTGATATTCTATTTTTTCACGATTATCAAAGATTCGATTTTATAGACAAAATGTCATCATCATCATTATCATCCACCTGCTTTTCCCAAGACTGGGGGTAAGGTGCGTGACATGCGCCGGAAACAGAAAAGTAGTAAAAGAATATGACACAAGTCGAAAAGAAAGCCCAACCTTTAGTGAGAACTCGTGCGTCAGAAGAATCTGCAAGAGCTTCATGGGGTGCGAAAGACCCTCACTATGGCATCTCGTCAATGTGGGTTCATCCCTTGGCCCCAGGTGGGCCACAACCATACCCCCTTACAAAACCCCGACATTCACTCCTATTATGCACCTTTCTTCTTGCCTCTGCCAAAATCACATTTCTTTCTTTCAGGCATTCCTTTACTGAATCAATCCACTTTTTCTTCGGTCAAACAGCTGGTCGATTCCCAACGCACTCAACACTATACGTCCACTTAACCAACCGACTATCATCCATCCTTTTCACATGACCAAACTATCTCAACGTACTTTCGTTTATTCTCTCAATTACCCCTTTTTTCACACCACACAACTCTCTAATACGTTCATTCCTCATTTTAACAATTCTTCTCACACCCAACACGCCCCTAAGATTATCAATCTGAACACATTGTATTTTAGATCTATACCTCTTATTCCAGATCATAGTGTTTCTACTATGCATAAACACAGGTAACAACATACCCTCATTCAAGACCCTAGCGCACTCAAGACTTAATCCCTTTACATCCACCGTCGATTTAATTGCACCAACCACTTTCCTGCTATTCACAACTTTCCTACTACATTCTGACTCATCCGTTCCTTTTTCATCCAATATATATCCTAAATATTTAAACTCAGACACTTGTTCCAGCTGTTCGATATATAACATATCTTAACACCGAGGAATGTCCTCACTCAACCATAACCTTACTCTTATCTACGTTTACTTTCAAACCCCTCCTTTTGCACACCCTTCCAAATCTCTCTACCAATAATCTCAAACTCTCTTCAGATTCACCACACAAAACCAAATCATCCGCATATGGGACCATCCACTCTCTTCCATTCTCCATCATTTTAACACCATCTCCCTGCCATCCACACCTATAATTCTTTCATGACCCCATCCATATACAAATTGAATAACCAATTAGACATAACACACCCATGCCTCACTCCGCTATTAATATAAAACCAATCACTTTCGACTCCATTGACTCTTACACACGCCTCACTGTCATCACACATACTTTTGATTCCATTCAGAAGCTTACCACCAACACCATATATCACCTGTCATAGAACTTCCTATTAATCCTATCATACGTCTGTTGCATATCCATAAAACCTAAATACAATTTATTCTTCTTCTCCCTCATTTTCTCAATCATTTGTTTCAATGTAAATATTTGATCCACACATCTGCTACCACTCCTAAACGCACCTTGTTCTTCACCAATCAATCCTTCAGTCACTCGACGCACTCTTTCGACCAAAAAGGCCAGCATATATCGTCCCTACAACACTCAATAAACTAATTCCCCTATAATTCCATCAGTTGCCTTTATCTCCTTTACCCTTATATAAGAGTACTATTCTCCT
This sequence comes from Trachelipus rathkii, assembly GCA_015478945.1. Taxonomy (NCBI): domain Eukaryota; kingdom Metazoa; phylum Arthropoda; class Malacostraca; order Isopoda; family Trachelipodidae; genus Trachelipus; species Trachelipus rathkii. Next base: position 1,816 of record JABUQX010103620.1, read on the forward strand.
CCAATCGTTCGCAACTATACCCTCCATAAACGCTTTGTTACACAACTTCTAAATCCAATCAATCGCCATCTCGCCTCCGTTCTTGATCATTTCACCAGTAATTTCATCTATACCTGCAGATTTACCATTCTTCAACTTTCTCACTCTACCCATTACCTCCTTACTTATGACCTCATCCCCAGAATACCTATTCCTTCTTGCACCATCATACCTACACATATTCACAATCACCTCTTCATTACTGCCTAGGGTGCTATGCAGATTTTCAAGTGTTTCTTCCACACTCCCTTCACATCCATTTCATCAGTTACGAAAGAACCATCCCTATTCATTATTCTAAGCAGATTCTACTTATTCTATCTTAACCTTTCGCGCTTCCTTCCAGAAGAGCTTGCTGTTCCTTTCTAAGTTCCCATTCATCCGCCTTCCAAATTGTTCATTTACCTCTTTTTCCTCTTACGTATCCACCTTTTAGTTTTTCTTTTTTCATCCTTATATAATTCCAAACATCTTTCTTTTGTAACTTCATTGGCTTTTAGTTCATTCAACCACGCTTCTTGTTTTACTTTTAACCGCTTGCATCACCTCTACATTCCACCAGTCACTTACCATTTTTACTTTTAATTTTATCATATCCACACATCCACATACTTCTTTTACTCTGCTGGCAACCGCTTCTTTCATTTGCTTCCAGATTTGTTCAGTTTCAATTTTTTTTTTTTACCACTACTCACGGGCTGGGCCCTTTTCAAGTAGGTGGCAGAAAATAAAACAGGAAAACCCACCTAAGGCCTAACTTAACGCAAATATCTCAGGTGAGCGCAGACGTGGGCTTTAAAGAAGGGAAGATTAAATACAGTTGGAAAAACAGAAGAAGGCAAGGAGCTCCACAGGACAGAAGTAGCTGGAAAGAAAGAGACACCACAAGTCCACATCGAACAAGTCTGGGGTTTTCAATACTCGCACAATGTAATACGAGGGCGACGCAAGGATGGTGGAATGCGTGAGGTCAACTCCCCCGAGCATCTGCCGCAGAGATAGAGGGTCAAGGATGTTTGAAAGAAGGGGACATTTTATTAGTCTCTTAGCTTTAGACTCAACCCTATCCAATAGAAGGGTAGAGCCGGAGCCCTTTTAAATGTGAGAACAGTATTCCATACAAGGGCGAATAAGGCCCTTATATAACTGGAGTAACTGTTCAGAGGAAAAAAAATTCCCACAACCTGAATAGAACTCCCAGCTTCTATGAGGCCATCTTAGCAACCATTGTAATGTGAAGTTTCCAAGACAATTTGTTGTTTATGTTAAGACCAAGAATGTTTATGTTTTTCACAGGTGAGACGTTAGAGTCGTCGAAGGAAATAGGAAAGTTGGAAGGTGTTTTTGAGAGGGAGATATAAAGAAGTTGAGTTTTTGAAGAATTGAATTTACAAGGTTGCGGTGACTCCACCGGTAAATCCAATCCAGATCGTCAAGAATAGAATCGAAAAGCTGAAGACGAGAGGCAACTCTAGATGCAAAGGAGGGAGCAGATTTGAAATGAGTAGAAGAATGGAGAGCTGAGTCATCGGCATAAGAGTGAACAAAGTTAGAAGTACAATTGATGATCAAGGTCGTTAATGAAAAGTAGGAATAAAGTTGGAGATAAATCAGAACCTTGAGGAACACCACAAGGAGGAAGAGGATGCTCCATCAACGAGTGAAGATATGAAGCGATCGGAGAGAAAACTAGACAAAAGTAAGCAAAGAGGAGGAGGAAACCCAAAGGAAGGGAGCTTAGAGAACAGTGACGCGTACCGTCATCCCCTGTCAAAAGCTTTAGATATGTCAAGCACTACCAGGCAAGACTCCCCATAGTCCCTAAGGCAGAAGACCATAAATCAGTTAGATAGGAAGTATGTCACCAGTTGACCTCGAGAGGCCAAAAGTTATGCTGATGATCAGAAGAGAAATAAGACTCCAGATGATCCAGAAATGAGAGTTCAGAAGAGTTTCAAAAGATTTAGACAGAATACAAGTGAGAGCTATGGGGGATAGTTTGAAAGGTCAGTGGCTACCTTTCTCGGGATCGGTTGGAACATATGCACGCTGCCAGCAATGTGGAAAAGTTTTGGTATTAAGACATAGAAGAGTTGAACGAGGGCAGGTGCCAGCTCAGAAACACAGTCCCCTCAAAACACGGGGAAGAATGCCATCGGGCCACTAGCCTTCCTGGCGCTCATAGATCTCATCATGCACACTTTCAAGTGTGATCACAGGTAAAGACATGGAAACCTGAGAGGAGAAGGAGTAGGAGGGAGAGATTCCAGAATATCCAGGTAAGAATTAGATGAAAAAAGGGAGGCCGAGAGATTGGCCTTTTCAGGAAGAAGTGTTAGCTACAGAACTGTCAGGGCGAATAAGGGGGAGGAAAGGCAGATTTACAAAAGTTGTTAGAATGTTTTTGGCCCAGAATTTGTATCAGTAAGAGAACCAAGCAGGTTGGCGCACTTTCTTTTAGTGGAAGCGCGCTTAGCCTGTCAATGGTTTCCTACCCAGCTTGATTCCGAGCAGAATGAAATTAGTAAGAGTGGTGATAGGAGAACGAGAGTTTCCCATGCCCGAGTACGCAATGTCTCTCTCTGAATGGCGCAAAAACAAGCTCCTATCGAACCATGGATTTAGAGGAGAAAAAGATTAAGTTGAAGATGGAATGAACCTAATTAAATCAATTAAATCCTTGGTGGATGTAAAGGGAGTAAGTCTTGAGTGTGCTAGGGTTTTGCACGAGGGTATATTGTTACCTGTGTTAATGTCGCATTACATCTTATCACTTGTTCCTTGCCTCCCCATAGCTGGTGGTAAGATGATCAAACATGCACCGGGAATCCGAGGCACGCATGAGCATTTCTAGGGTATAAATAAGTAGTTGTGGGACCCATACCCAGCTACCACTAATAGATAGAAACTGGTGGAGGAAGAGGATTGAAAGATATAAATAATTAATTGGAAAATTGAGGGAAAGGGAAGAGTTAAATATTAGGCATGTGACAAGGTCACATACTACAATAGCAGTGAAACTTTGGTCTGGAATAAGAGGTCTAGATCTAAGGTACAATGTGTTCAGATGGACAATCTTAGGGGCGTGTTAGGTGTGAGAAGAATTAATAAAATGAGGAATGAACGCATTAGGGAGTTGTGTGGTGTGAAGAAAGGACTAAATGAGGAAATAAATAAGAGTACATTGAGATGGTTTAGTCATATGGAAAGGATGGATGATAGTCGGTTGGTTAAGCGGATATATAGTGGTGAGTGTGCTAGGAATCGACCAACTGGGAGATCGAGAAAAAAAAAAGAGATTGGGTCAGTAAAGGAATGCCTGAAGGATAGAAATGTGAGTTTGGCAGAGTAGAGAAGAAAGGTGCACCATAGTAATGAATGACGGGGTTTTGTGATTGAGTATGGTTGTGGGCCTTGCCCAGGGGATGAACCCTACATTGACGAGATGCCACAGTGAGGATCCGTCGCATTCCCGTGAAACCATAGGGTGGATTTTTCAGGCTGCGGAGAGTTCGCACTTAAGGGTTTATATAAAGGGGCCGGTAAGGCTGGGTTTTCTTTTCGACTTGCGTCATATTCTACTACATTTCTGTTCAAAGAAGATTGGATGTTTCGTCGCAGTCAGGACCAACGAAGATTTTCTTCTCATGATTATAGGGAGACAGGGCTAGCAACCTAATCCTTTCCATTTCGCTTGTATTACTCTTGGATCAGTGTTGGAATCTTAAATGCCTAGAAGCACGATCCTCAGGAGAGCTTTGGGAGAATGAGTTTTGAAACCTAATGGAAGAACAGGTTAGTTTTACTGAAAGGGCGAAAACCCTACTGGAGTGTTTAACTAGGACTTGGCGTCCGAAAATATTGCGCTGAGAAATGTTTTTCTAGGGTTAAGAGTTTGGGGCCAGAAGGAGAAGATGCTGGACCAACTGACAGGGCGAAAGCCCTACCTGGGATATATATATATATATATATATATATATATATATAAATTTCAACCGAACGATACCTTAAAGAAAAAATTCTTTCTCACCTGGACTCAATGGTATTGCAGGTTTCTGCCAGCATCTCTTTTCCGTTCACCACACGCAATTATATATATATAAATTTATATATATATATATTGAAATGAAAATGTTGTTATAATGTTGATGTTTTTCTTTCCTTTTATCCCTTTAGCGGGAGAGACACGTGTTTACGCGAGGTAAGGTTTCGTTCTTTACAGGGACTTTTCCTAATTGTGAAAATAAGAGACAATAGGTTGAAAGACAATTGATGCAAGTTTTTATATATAATAAATAAACAGAATAAATAACTTTCCTTTATTAACCTAGCTACCTATTACTAAGAATCAAACCTTATAATTACCCTATTACCAATCTATTACTAAAATATCATTTAATTATTATTGTTTCTCACAAATAGTATACAGACAATATAACCGTTCTCTGTTCTAGATTTAGTAAATTCAATTTGTTTAAACTTATACTGGAGTAATACTTCCTTCGAAACGTCGTTGTTTACTCTGACGTTGTTTCAGACAAATGTCCCTTTTCCCTTTTTAGCTGGTTACGTGATCCTATGCAACCTACTCTGACTTTATTCGAGCAGTCGGTAGGTGATATCCTTAATGAGTCCTAAGTATACGAGTCAGTTTGACGTATCCAAAAATTCCTGAAGCCTTAACCTTTGTGTGGCAATGGGAATGATTTCCAAAAATGACTCGCTACCTGTGTTTGGTGTTAGTCCGCAACTCGATTGGCCTTTAGTATCCAAATTTTAGTTTCAACCTTAGTCTCTAAATTAGTTGTAGCCTTGGTCCCAAAATTAGTTGTAACCTCAAGACTCAGCCTCGTTTTCAGACTTAATCCAAACTTGATCTCGTCTCCAGATTTGATCCAGACTCGATCTCGCCTCCTAGATTCAGTCCCCAAAGTTTTGGGCAAATATGCTTCTTAATTTATAAAGCTGCTCAATCACTTAGCTGTTATCAAATCCTTGGAAGTTAACACTTTAACCTTATTTCAAAACAACTGCTTGTCTGAGTCTCCAAAAAATCAATGACTTTCATTTCCTGCTCAGGAGTAGTTATCTACTTCCTGAAATTAGGAGGTTTATTAAATCAGACCACCCTTCGATCATGGCACTACTCTTTCAAGAATTGGGAACGCCAATCTTAAAATAGAAGAAAAGTCAATCCCATAAAAGAAGCACCAAAAGGGAAATAAATAATAAAAAAATATAAAAATCAAGCGAAACTGAATTCTTACAGTTTCAACGATGCCTTCTTTTCCTCGGCTCTTCTCATACTCCAATAACTTTGTTGTACGTACGAGATCCTATGAGTGAAAACCCCCTTAAGATGTGTCATTGGTTCGTGTCCAAATCTCCAATCTTGTCGGTTCCTCCTGGTCTTCCGTTGACGTCATTACACATATCCGTTTCAGGATCCTCGAACTTCGCTTCTCAATTCCCCTGAATGGAGCTGGAATCATAAAGAAAGAAATGTTAACTTACTTCAGCAATATATTACTCAATATCCTTCATCATGTACAAAAGTTACATCCCTGGGACTCCTCTTCTTCTCATACAGTGGCAATCTGAACAGTTATGCCTATAGTGTAATGCTATTAGGGAACACTGAATCTTTTTCAAACTCTGTAATTAAATTTCCTCATTTGAAATTAACATCCTGTGCTGAATCTAACCCAATCCAATAATCACTGGTATCTACAGGTTGGATGGCATTGAATCGCGCTCTGTCTGGTTGCTTTCCTCTCCTAAATACTCGTTTTGCTCCTATATCCCTTTTTTGCTTGGTTTGCTATAGCAATTGTAAGGTCCCATGTCCTTCTTGGTTCTTCCTGTCCTTTTATCCTTATTTCTCTATTAGGGTGGCACTATATATTTATATTGCTGATGGTTGTTTAATTATCATCCTTGTATTGTTTCTGCCTATTTATTCATCATTGGATGGAATCCTCCTTATTTCATTCTCAAAATACTGCCTAAGGTAATCTGGTGGGTTGTCCATATCTTTAGGTGTGCATAGTGTACCCTCATAGTTTTACCTTGACCCTCAATATCGTATGTCATTCCTCCGGCAATTACTTTGACTACTGTGAAAGGACCTTCATATCTTTCGCTCAATTTTTTCTCCAAGGATCGACTCTACCGAAATAATTTTCGTTAGCTTGACTCCTCTTGCATAGGGTAGCCATTGGGTGTCCTCATCATTTACATTGTTCTTCATGAGATTGTATACTTTCCCTCCTTGTGTGTTGGTTAATAATCTCGCCGGTGTCATCCAAGTTCGAATGTCTTTGTATTATATAATATTATGACCACTCTGGGTAAACAATCGTCCCACTCGTCCTTTGTTACTATGTTTTTGAGGAACTCTGCAAAAGTTAGTATTTGCGCGCTCCACTGCCGTTTGAAGATGGCTTATAAAGGGCTGCTGAATATATGGTCGATGTTATACCTTTGGAGCATGTCCCTAAACTGTTCTCTGAACTCCACCATTATCCGTTAAAACCTTGTATGGAGGAATCAGAAATGTTGGCAACATTTGATCTTCGAATGCCCCCTGCAACACTTCTGGCCGATTTGTCCTTTAGTGGTCTGACTGCGACCCATTTGTACAGTGGTCCACAGCCACTAAGCAAGCAACATTCCCTCTCCTTGTTTTCCATAGCCATGACATCGATTGCAACTAGTTCGAAAGGTTGGCACCTGAATTTTCAGATTGTGGGAATATAACTGTAATCAATCTTGATAAGTTGATACTTTGGACATGTTCTGCATACTTCCTGTACTATTGAATAAACCTTTGGATGACATACATATCTTCACATCTAGTCTGTCAGTTATCCTGACTTATGTTGCCTAATATTTCGGTGTATCACACACAGATACTATAACACTTTTTGAACCCTATCACTGCGCAAAATTTCCGCCTTCATCTTTTAACATTATAGGTATTGTTGATTAATAGATATGCCTTAGAGCTTTATACTTCTTTACTGTTTCATCTGATTTATGACTTTGTTTTTTATTCCTAATCTTTCTCCTTTAAGTTTTTTACTTGGGAAGCTTACCTCTACTGATTTGTCTCGTTGAATTTATAAAAGTTATCCTATCATTATCATTCATATTACCTATATACACCAATAAGAAAACCATCACTACTGATTGCTCCATCATCCCCATAGTGCGATATGCTTCTCCAAGTCAAAATTCCTCTGTTTGCCAAAAGTAATTCAGTTCCAAGTAAGAAACATGCCGGAATGAAAACATCCTTAAAATCTACCTAATGGTAATTATTGTCTTCCGGTGAGCGTGTGTCCTATCCTTATAGCACCGGCAGTTGTTACATTCAACACTTTTGTGTGATTCCGTTTAATGTAATATCCACACCATTTCTTAAGTTGTCCAATGGTTCCCAATCCTTGACAATTTTCTGAACACAAAGCTGAATAACTGATCCGTATCTAGAAAGGCACACTAGATTTTCACATAGAAATGTCCCGTGCCTATGCAACTCCTGTTATATTGTGTTTGCAACTTAACGGGCACAGCGTTTAGTATATATCCGTCATATGTATCTTAAAAACTAATAATGCTACAGTAAAAAACGAATACATTGGGGAATGCTGGTCCAATTTTTAGTGCGGAAAATGTAAAAATAAAAATTAAAATAAATATATAATATATACATATATATATATTATATATATATATATAATAGGTATATTTTATTATTATATATGTATATATACTATATATATATTTACTTATATATTATATATATATATAATTATATATATATATTATATATCTCAAAAAAAAATAGCTACAGCAAAAGGGAATACATTTTGGAATACCTGTAAAATTTCACATAGGAAAATGTCTTTATACGGCACACTAAGGCTCGAGCCGACGGGGGAAACAGGGGGGACGTTTTCCTACACCGTAGGGAAGGCGGTAGGAACCCCGCGACACCAAATACAAGAGCGGGTTCCGGAGACCTCCCCGGAGGGGGAATTATCTACCCCGTAGTTCCCTGGAAGCGAGAGACCCGACTCCTGCCATCGGGGTTTACCCGTGGTATATTCTTTAGTGAAAAAAAAAAAACAAATTTTATAGAAAGTCTATCATTTGAATAGATAAGTAAAATTGTAAAAAGGCCACATAAAAAATTCTTAAACTCGATTAACATAATTTTATTTTATTTTTTTTAATTTTTTTACATTTTCTTGTGAAATTTTACAGATTATAAAAATCTATTAATTTACGCTTTAGCTATTGTTAAACTGAGAAAGGAACAGTTGATAAATAGTTGATTTTTTTGTTATTTAATACATTTTTCCGCACTAAAATTGGACAAGCATTCACCCCATTGTTACCGTTTTAATAGTTGCATTATATAGTTTCAAGATACATATGACGATATACTAAAACGCTGACATTAACCGAATAGGTGTCCTCTTCCTTAATATAATTTACCCTAATCTCCTCTTGTGGGTGTTGTAACAAACTATCTTCTCCACTTTCTTCACTGTCCTATAATTTTTCATTTTCTCTATGTTCCTCAACGGCAATCTCTATTAGGGTGTCATCTTGTTACATGAAACGTACCGTCGGCTTTAATGGATTAATGGGATTCCTCCTAATATTGTATGTGGTGTCTTTAAAACCTTCAGTTTCTGCCTTAGGTCCATATAAATAACTGAAGCAAAACCATGATGTAGCAATATCCTTAGGTTAAACTCGTGCATCTAGCGCTATAATACCTCTGGATCGGCTTCTCCTTGGAATACTGATGAGTTTTTCAACATTTTAAGATTTGGGTTTTTAGTCCAATCCCATCATACTCCTATTATTTAGTAAACCTCTAATAAAACTCCTCAATTTCTGGTGGTTCTCTCTGGTAGTGTGTTCCTTTTCAGATTTCTCTATAGCTCAAAAGTAGAGAATCGCCTCCTTGCACTAACCTATTACATCTTAATCTTTGGTAAGCCTCTGATTTACAATACAGACTTCTTCTCTGGTTCCTTTGGCAAACGAGACCATGGTGTTACGAAAGACGTGTTGTCCTTTCCTGATAGTATTGGATTTGGAACGTATTCGCTTAAATTGTCTAAACATGTCCAACTTGCTGTCTACTAACTTCATTGTATGAAGGTACCCCATTTACTTCTTGTACAAATACAAAATCCACGAGTACCAGTCAATAACTCAAGAGGATTAGCATTCATACTATAGTCTGGATAAGCCAGTTCCAAATCATTCATCAAGTTGATCGTTTGCAGGGCCTTATAAGTATTTGAACTACCTTTTAAATCACACTTCGATTTAAAACGGCTTTCAAGTCTATATAGAGTTCTAGTTTGATAATTTGCAGGGCCTCATAAGTATTCAATCTACCTTTTAAACCACAGGTCGATTTAGAACGGTTTTCAGATTTTGTCCTTCCTTTTTCCTCCTGTTAAAGCACTAAGGGGTGCTGCCACTCCTTAGCAGTTTTTAATAAACTTACGCTGGAAGTTTATCATTCCTAGGTACCGCCTGAGTTCTCCTACGTTGTTTGGTCTTTCCAATTTGCCAACCTGGTCCATAAATTCTGGGAGCTTTCTAACAAGTTATTTTATGATATGGTCAAAAATTTATATTTCCTTTTGGGCAGTTCACATTCTGCTGATTTATTTTGCAAGTTTTGATTTGACATAACCGTTGTAGAACCTGTTGCATCATTAGTAGATGTTCTTTTCTAAAATTCCTTTGATACAAGAGGACTATCATCTACATATAACTACTCCCTTGTTTCGGCTGTTATCCTGTTTATGTATCTCTGCATCTCCTCATTGAATGCCCTGCTGGTCCTTTTTTTAATCGAAGCTCAGCTTTTTAAATCTGTATTGCCCACTAACTGTAGAAAATGCAGTGAAGTCCTTACTGTCCTCTTCCAGCTGCATTTGGTAGTACCCTTTTACCAAATCCAAACAACTATAATATTCCACCCCATGGCATGAAAAGATTGTTTCCGTGATGTTAGCCATTGGGAACCTGTCTGCCTCTGTTACCTTATTTAGGCGTCTATAATCTATGCGTAGACGAAGTGTTCAATCCTTCTTCCTAACGGGTACCACTGGAGAGCTCCATTCAGCAGCACATGGCTCTACAATATCCTTCAGACACAACTCCTGAACCTGATTTTCGATTTCTTCATTTGTCCTTTGATTGAATCTTCTTGCCCTTTGATAGATGGGGGTGTAATCGTGTAGCCGAATCCTATATGGTGTCATGGATGTTACAGTTACATCAGAATCACTTTTGCTAATTACTCCTTTTTGCCTATACAAGACTTCTATTATTTTCCTTGGTTTAACAGAAACAACAAATTTCTTGGCATGTTAATTTTCCTTTTCTAACTTTTCTTTGTCTCATTTATCAATGGTGTGCCTTGTTTTCGCGTTCCTTGTAACATTGGTTTTACTGTATAATCCTCTAATTATCATATTTTTTGTAAGTCATGCTTCGTCTAATACTAAATGGTAATATTTCTATTTTTCTCCTTTTCACTAACGATTCTTTAATTGGCGCTGGACAAGTTTTCTGATTAATATATTTCCTTCTTTTGTATTCCATTTTACCAATCCTGGTAGTATTTTAACCCTACATCACATAACTTATGTCTGTCAGACCGTAAATATTTTTTTATAAAAAATTTACAATATGATACTTTCTAAGAGTTTGAAATTGGTCCCAAAAAAATCTTGGTTGATAGTAAAAGCAAAATGAATATCAACTGATGCAAAATTATAACATAGAAAAATTAAAAAGCAAAAAAATGGCAATAATTATTTTATAAAAATTCTTAAAAATGGCGGTCTACTGGACATGAAGAAAACGTTATGAAATGTTTTAAAGCTATGTGTTCTAGGGTTAAAACGTTTGTTGTATCCTCTTCGACTATTTTCTTCACCTTCGACCAATAGTTCTTTGGTTTTTATCATAGACTTCCTTCTTCTAGGCTTAATCTGTTTTGAAGTCCAACCTGCTTTTACCGGAATCCAATCGTTTATTGTAATTGTAACCTACTTCTGTGGTATGTACCAGGTAAGGATGTACAGTCTTTACACAATTCCAACTTCTGTAAATAGACTTGTTCTTGTCTTTTTTGTCTACAATCGTTGTGAAAGAACTAAAAAATAAAAAATAAAAACAAAAATCTTACATAATTTTGTTTTTGTTGCAGCCACCAACAAGGGTTCCTAAAATCGTACCTTCTTTTAGCCTTTCCACTACGATGAAGTCTGCCGAACCTAATTGATGTCCTCGATAGAGATCCTTAATTTTACGTTTGGTGGATTGACTACACTCAACTGTGGTCTCCCACCCTCGTATGTTCACTCACTTGTTATGAACTGTGGAATTTGGATCTTCTAATTGTTATTTTCCCTTTTGCAATACTGTGATCCTGAGTCAATAATAGCTGGCATTTCTACATTATTTAATTTCACACTAAATTTCAATAAAGGAGTTATATTAATGCCTTGCTTACCTTCCATGGATGTCCTACTTATGGCATGATATATCCCAGTTGTAGTATCCACTGTATTTGTTCCTCTTCCTCTAGGGATCCGTTTGTGGTAAGGCATCCTCAATATCCTCAGGTTTCCTGCTTATGAATTCCTCCGCCTCTGCCAATATATTATATCACCTGAATAGCCGGGCTGGTTTCCAAACGATGGCCTACTTTGGGGGTTCGCTCCGACTTGTCCCGGTTCCTGACGAAGCTACCTCGTTTCCCGAAGTTGCCTGTTGTTGTTCCTTTTTCCATTCTTCTACATTCGTTTTCTTTTTAGTGAGGCAAGTATCCCTCCAATGTCCCATATCGTTCTGATAACAAAGACATTTTTTTTTCAAATGCGAGGTTCTTACTTACAATTTTGCACTATTGACCGCCCAATGTCCTGTTGATCCCTGTCTTCTATAACTTTGTTCCTGTTGTCTAAAACCTCTTCTTGATCCACATTCCGTGGTCCGATGTTCATTGCTTCCACACCCTAAACACCATCTGTTATATTTTCGACACTCCCTTTTAAAGTGTCCTACCTTGTATACAACCAGAACATTCTTTTCCTCGCTATCACTATCTCTGATATTACTCTGCCCTTGTCTATATTCCTTGTGTTTGTATTTTGTTGATATACTGGCCTTCCAAAACGTACTTTGTCTGCGTATGTGGTCTTTCTGTTGGCCTCTTCATTTAAAGTGGCCCATATTGGTATGCTTCATCCTTGGATTCCTCTTCGTAGGCTCGATTCCAATTGATCCTCCCTCTCCTCGTGCCACAGTTTCATACATTCTTTCCACCTTACTTAGCGCTTTCCTTCTCGGCTTCCCATCCTTATTTTGAATCAGCACTTGCCATTATTTTCGTGTAAACAAATTCAAAAAATTGCTTCTTCTTACATACCTGTTATATCCCTATCCTCCTCCTTAGTGGCTTGGCCTCATAAGTGCGGTTGGACCCTTAATGCAAACTCAGCCACTTTTTTCATTTTTTCGCATTTCCACACTCCAAACACTCCTTTTTTTGCCAAGTCTACTGCTCATTTTCTTTTTCTCTTTACACCAACTTTACTCAGTCTTGCAAACAATATGGTGTCTGTACTTAACCTGGCTCTGTAAAAATATGTCCTCAATGCCGGAGACCTTCTAAGAAATTCCTCAACTCCACCGCCCAACGATTTTACTTTTATCTTTGCCTAACTGCTCCTTTGCATACCGCTCATAGTCTTCTATGAATGCCTCAAAATTTTTGTAGCCTTTTCCTCTTCCATTACTTTCAAAGGTTATCACAGCCTCTATAACATTAAGCCCTTCCTAAAATGATTTCAATTACTTACTCCACCAATTTCACCGGGCCAAAACGATAAATATACTCTACTTACTGCACTTTAATCTATATTTCTCAACTCTACTAACCTTTTAAGCCATTTTTTTCCTCCTTGGTCCAGGTTCCGCTCTCGAGCTTCTCTTCTAGTTCTTCTTCTGCAGTAGAGCTTTCGTCAAAAGTCAAAAGTATATCTTCTTTCCGCTCTCCTTCTCCTTTTCTTATTTTTTTCTCTTAGGCCTATTAGTGTTGCACTCATTCTCCACATCAAATGGATCACTTGTCACTTTATCTGAGCTGCTTTCTTCATCTGTCTCATATCGTGGTATCTTCTTTGGTATATCCTTCTTCCTAATACTTTGATTCACCGGGTCAGCCTCCATTTCTCGGCGTAAGCCTGAATCCTTCAAATCCTCACTCTATTTTTTATGGCAGCAGTTTCCTTAGGGATTTTTTTCTGTTCTACATTAACAACCCTACATTTACCTGACACGTCACTTGCTCTGTGTTTATAGGCTCCCTCCTTACCTTTTAAAAGCCTGCAATATTCCCTAGTACGTTGTCCATTCGATTCAACAATCCCACATCTTTCCTCTATACTCTACTTGAATTCTTGAATTTTTTCCAAGTATTCAAAATTGAACTTAATATCTTCGGTAGGCTTTTTGTTCTCCTCCACGTTGACCTCTCCCTGCCTCCCTTTATCTTGAGTTGGTCCCATCTGTCAAAAACGGAAAAATAAGAAACAACAACCAACACAGAAAAATAATATATACGCTATATATATTATATATATATATATAATATATATATAGATATATATTTATATATATATATAAAACTAATATATATATATATATATATATATATTAATACATACTATATATATATATAATATATATATAATATATTATATAATATACTATCATATATATATATTATAGTAACTATATATATATATATATAATACATATAAATACTATATATATATTATAATATATAATATATATATATATATATAAATATAATAATATATACTATATATAATATATAGTTATATATATATATATATAATAATATATATTATATAATATATATATATATATAATATATAATAACTATATAATATATATATATATATATATATTGTTATGGTAACGAAAGTCAGGGTTAAGTCCAAATACCGTCCAAATATTAAATTGTAAAAACGTAATATATGTGACCGCACTCTCATTTTCGCAAATTCGAAATTAAAATACTACTACCAAACTTCGATACTACTGACATGCCTCTAGCATTTTCATTCTAGCGCCATTTTCTTCTTTACGATACGCTGTTCATGACGCTCTACATTATTTTCGCTTAACCAGCGTAATTAGGCTTATTAAAGCCAAGTTTATTGACTTTTATAACGTGGTAAGTGCCATTGGTGAGAAATGTGAATGTATTTTGAATATTATGTATATATTATCTTTATTGATTAAGCCTACTTGGAAGGCCCATGAGTGAAGGTGAAAATAAACAAAAACTGGATAAATATCGTAAATTCAATAATTAGTGAAATTTATTATAAGTACTTTTTCAAGCTTGAAAATGATAAAGCTCTTTGCTCTTCTCAGGGGCTTCCTTAGTAAACAAATCTATTGCCCCAATCTTATTCTTTTGCTATAGTAGCACTTTTAAAATTAAGTAGCCCATGTAGGCACCTTAAGTGTTTTGTTAAAGTAACTTTTATTTATTTATTTATTTATTTTTATCATTATTTATATATCATTATATTCTGTATTAGCATATTATTTATTATTTTTTATTATTACCCAGGATACTGGGGTTTCAGGCACAGCTTTGCCTTCACTTTCATGCTGTAAATATACAATCCAACTTGCTCTTGTTTATGAAACCTGGTTGTTAACCTTCTGCAAGAAGTTTCTGAAAGCAACTACCATCAGAACTTCAGTGGTGAATTCCCGGAGTGAGCAAGAGCCTACCTGTTGAAGTAGGCCCCAACACCCAAACCTTCCCAGAATCTCAAGCTTTTCGTGTCTGTTGGAACCTCGGCGTCCACAGCTAACCCTCTGTTCTACTGTTAAAGGACAGAGCTTTAAAATTTTATTATTATTATTATTATTATTATTATTATTATTATTATTATTATTATTATTATTATTATTATTATTATTATTATTATTATTATTATTATTATTATTATTATTATTATTATTATTATTATGATTATATTATTATTATCTATATTATTATTATTATTATTATATGATTATAATTATTAACTATTTCGACGGTTAAACCTCTTCATTATTTATATCTCTTTTAAAGATATTTTCATTTTATTTTTGTTACTCTTATCACTATTTGCAGTTTTTTCACACCGGAAGCAGAATAGTTTCGAGTCGGAAGAACAGAAAAGTACAACCGGAAGCAGAAAAGTTTCGAGTCGAAAAAAAAAAAAAAAGTACAACCTGGAAAGAAGAATAGTTTTAGTAAAAAAAAAAAAAAACAGAAAAAAAGTACCATGCGCAAACAAAATAGTTAGTTTTATTTTCGCGCTGTCATCTTTTACATTATTATTTTTTTTTTACTTTTTTTGTATTAGTGCTGTTGTTTTCTCTTCTTCATTTTTCTTTTTCTCTTATCTTTCCTCTCTTCACAATTTCTTTTCTATTACTTCATTCTCCTGCTTTCGTCATGGTTGAGACAGATTCTCCTCCCACCTCGCCCAGTTCTTCAGCTACTCCCGTCTATCCGCTGCTTCATTATTTTACCCAGGTACCCATCTCATGCTCGTATCCCTGCTCTATTTACGACGCCTCTAACGATCCATAGTTCCTCTCCGTTTTCTAAAGTTGAGGCCCGTCTTACATCTTTGGAACAAGGCATGGCTGATGTCAAGGCGGTGCTGAAGGACATCTCTGCTATGCTACGGTCCCCAAAGGATTTACCTTCCCACACCCACTCCTCTGGCCGTCTTCCTCCCACCCCTGGAGCCATACACCAATATCCATAAACGAATATTGTTCTCTATCACCACCGCGTTTGGCGCTGAAAGCCGAAAAGGTGCCAGCCAACCCTGCACTGTTTTCGGAAAAACCTCTTCGCCAGCTAATCCATAAAGAGCGGTGGATCCAGCTGGCCACCCCCTCTGTTTGTTCTTCCTCTCCGCCTCGTCGTCTCAGGATGTCCTTGCCGCCTTATCGACACGGTCTACAACACCTGCCTTCTGTTCTGATCGACACCGGAGCGCTTATCTTCATTGACCTAGAGATACTACCCAAAAGTCCGCTGTCCCTCTTCCTGACCGGGCTCTTTACGCATCAAATGGTAGTACCATCCCCTTCTATGGGTGAGCGCCTGTGCACCTTAGACCTCTTCTCTCCGCCGTCAATTCCGTGGGTATTTGTGGTGCTGATGTAGAAACCCACCTATTTCGGGAGCTGATGTTCTGTCACCATTCTCGACCTTATGGCTCGATCTATAGAACAGGAGACTGTCTTGACGGTTGTACGTCTCTGTCTTCTGCAGGTAACGTAGTTTCTTCGCTCTTAAAGGCATCTCTACGGTTGCTCCTTCTTCTGGGACCTCCCCCTTCTTCACCATCCTGCAGAAGGATTTTCCGGCGCTGTTGAACCCTTGTTCTTCTTCCTCTCCTGTTCAACATTCTGTGTGCCACCATATAGAGACTACGGGCTCTCCCACCTTCGCTCGTGCTCGGCGTCTGCCTCCTGACAAGCTCAAGGCAGCCAAGGCGGAGTTTGAGCACATGCTCGAACTTGGTATCGTCCGCCCTTCCAAGAGTTCATGGTCCTCCCCCTCCACATGGTGCCTAAAGGTGCTTCTGATTGGAGGCCTGTGGGAGATTTTAGGGCTCTGAACGCTTGCACAATACCAGATCGCTACCCGGTCCCGCACATCCAGTCTTTCACCTCTAATCTGGCACGGTAAGAGCCATCTTTTCCAAACTGGATTCTTATAAGAGCTTACCACCCAGGATCCCAGTCAGTAGAGGACATACCGAAGACGGCCATCATCACTCCTTTTGGCCTCTTTATACACACGCATGCCTTTCGGTTTGAGGGGTGCAGCTCAGACTTTTCAACGCTTCATCGATGACGTTCTTAGAGGTCTCCCCTTCGCCTTTGCCTATCTGGATGACCTCCTTATAGCTTCCTCTTCTCCTGCCGAGCATGAGCAACATCTACGTGCAGTTTTTGCCAGGTTGGACGAATGTGGCATGCGTCTCAACCCGGCAAAGTGTGTTTTTGGTGTCCCTTCTCTTACCTTTCTAGGACACACTGTTTCAGCGGATGGCATTTGTCCTCTTGCAGAGCGCGTGGAGGCCATTCGCACTTTCCCTAGGCCTGTCTCTCAGAAGCAGCTTCGTCAGTACCTCGGCATGCTTAACTTCTATCATCGTTTTCTCAAATCGGCGCCGATATTCTTTCGACCCCTCACCGCTCTCGATCCGCCCCAAGCACCCGAAGGCATGTTCTACAAAAGTGACTGGTCTGACGAAGCTACGGCTGCTTTTGACGAAGCTTCCAAAGAAGCACTCGCTTCGTCTGCCACACTCTTAGTCCACCCTCAGGACTCAGCTCCGACAGAGTGCAGGTAGATGCCTCTGATTTTGCTGTCGGAGGTGTTTTTCAGCAGCACCTGAACGGAGTGGTCTCCTCTCGCCTTTTTCTCTCGCAGGTTGCAACCTCCTGAGACTCGCTACCAGTGCTCTTTGGGAGGGGAGTTACTGCGAATGTATCTCGCCCGTTTTTTTTCGGTTCATTTTTTTCGGGGCTTTTTCACCTTTTCTGGAGGGGTCGTTGAAGTTTCCAACATACTCACCTTGATCCACAAAAGCCACTTACCTTCGCTATGGTCTTCCCAGAAGAAACACCGACAACGGCAGCTCTCCTCGAGAAAGCTCGTCACTTTAGGAGTATGCTCACAGTTCACTTTACTAGATGTCAAGACATATTTTCAGGTGTCGACAACCTTCACATCTGCTGACGCTCCTCTCCCAGCATGAAATCGACGCGATCTACAGCCCAGACGCCAACATCGACTCACGACGCATATGCAACGTTGCCATGACTACCTGAGGGAGTCCTGCGCTTCCACAAGAATTCTTCTCTCAAGCTGGAGTGGCTCAAACTCCCTGGGGATAGAGAAGAAACTTCTGTCCGCGAGTGTCTTCTCAGGGGATCTCCTCGTCCTTTCGTACCTGCATCGTTCCTTAAGGCCATGTTTTCCTCAAATCTTCACTGCGCCTCTCCCACCCTGCGTGCGTTGAGGCTGTCACCAAACTCGGTGACTGCCCCGATTTGTGTGGCCTGAGTCAAATGGCCGACGCTAGCGCAACTTGGTTTCGCGCTGTCTTCACACTGCCAGCGTTTCAAGCGTACCACCGTCACAACCAGAGTCCCCTCTAGGCAACCTTCTTACCACCTGTGCTCGCTTTTGAACGTGCCACATCGACAATCGGTTGGGAACCTCTGCCCTCCCTCCCCGCCAGGCTAAGAAATAACATTCTTACGTGTTATAGATCGGTTCACACCGAATGGACCGAGGCTATAACCCTCTCTCTGTCACCAACGCGGAATCCATAGCTAAAGCTTTCGTGACCCAGAGAAATTGTCGGGCAAATTGCCGATATGCTCTTCAACGCCGCACCAAGTAAACCCTTTTGAACCTCTTATTGGAGAGATTTGCATGAATCTTCTTGGTTCAGAGAAGATTCACACGACTTCTTCAATCCAAAAGCCGAAACGGCATTAATGAACTTCCACCGTCAGCTTTTCAAAGGCCTTTCTCTTCTAGCTCAGCCCCATTCCGGAAAATTGACTGCACGATCTCCTTTCGTAATGCTTGGCATTCGTTCGGCTGTGTAAAGAGGATCTGCACTGTTCGGCCGCTGATTTAGTGTATGGTTCTCCTCTTTCGTCTTCCGGTGACTTCTTTTCACAGTTCTCTCCTCCTTCTACAGCCGACCCGCTTGCTTATCTTACCGCTTGAGCGCTGTGCTTCGTCGGTGGAGACCAACTGCCCTTCTCTCACACACAAGGTGCATTACCTATATCACCTAAGGACCTTTCCTCCTGCACTCATGTCTTCGTTCGACACATGACTCCCACCGCACCGCTCTCCAACCTAAGTACGATGACCTTGTTTCCAGATACTTAGAGAATGAGAAATTCTTTACGATTAAATTTTTCAAAAACGTCTCCACACGCACAGAGTCGTTTCGGATCGATCGCCCTTAAGCCTGCTTTCTTTGCAGGACGTAATCCTTA
Organism: Trachelipus rathkii; assembly: GCA_015478945.1. Taxonomy (NCBI): domain Eukaryota; kingdom Metazoa; phylum Arthropoda; class Malacostraca; order Isopoda; family Trachelipodidae; genus Trachelipus; species Trachelipus rathkii. Next base: position 21,055 of record JABUQX010103620.1, read on the forward strand.
TTCCTGTTCTCGACCCTGACCCTTTACCTTTTTTTTTTCAATTTCTCCTCCTTCAACTCGTTTTTTTAACGTTCCTATTTCTCCTCTCCTGCATTCTTCCTCCTCCTTCGTACCTCCTCTCCCTTTCCCTGAATCCCTTTCCTTTATACCTCCTCCCTCCTCCCTTCACCTCAGCACAACACAGCGACCAATACGACCCGGCTCAGACTCTGACCCGCACGGTCATCGCTCAACCTGCCTTCCTCCACTCCGGCTCAGGATTACTTCACCTCCAGGCTCCACCTACGGCTACATCTTACACACATGCTAGAATTTCCCGACTCCGCCCGATCACCCCCGCTCGCCCTAATCTGAAATTCCTGTCCAGACTCCACCGAAGCTCCTTACTAGACAAAAATCGAAGCAGATAGGTAGGCGCAATATCGATGGCTCGGCGCGCTATTTTTGGCATTAACACGTATCGTGCCTTAGCCCACTGCAGCTCCTTAAATAAGGTACCTCGGGTAAAACGAAGTCAGGTTAAGTCCAAATACCGCGCCCAAATAATTTAAATTGCTAAAACGGAATATGTTGACCGCAACTCTCATTTTCGCAAATTCGAAATTAAAATACTACTACCAAACTTCGATACTACTGCCATGCCTCTAGCATTTTCATTCTAGCGCCATTTTCTTTCTTTACGATAGCGCTGTTCATGACGCTCTACATTAATTTTCGCTTAACCAGCGTAATTAGGATTATTAAAGAAAAGTTTTTTGACTTTATAACGTGGTAAGTGCCATTGGTGCAGAAATGTGAATTGTATTTTTTGAATATTATGTATAATATCTTTATTGAATTTAGGCCTACTTGGAAGGCCCATGAGTGAAGTGAAAATATCGTGCCAACATATTTTATTTAATCATATTTTTACACATCAATGATTAAGCTAGTTATTTATTTTCACGGTAGCTAACCTTGGATTAGGCATAAACCAAGGCCTAATTCTTTCTCAGGGGCTTTCCTAGTAACAAATCTATGCGCCAAAAATTTTTTTTCTTATTTCCCTTTGTTTTATTTATCTTACAAGCACTTTTAAATTAAGTAGGCCCATACATTTCTTGACTCTTTTTAAGGGTAACTTTTATTTACTTATTTATTTATTTTATCCAATTATATATCATTATTATTCATGTATTAGCCATATTAATTTATTATTTTATTATTACCCAGGGACTACTGCGGCGAGTTCAGCACAGCTTTGCCTTCACTTTCATGCTGTAAATATACAATCCAACTTGCTCTTGTTTATGAAACCTGGTTGTTAACCTTCTGCAAGAAAGTTCTGAAAGCCCAAACTACCATCAGAATCACATATAATACAAAAAAAATATCATTTATAGACACTACCAACCCGTCGCAAAGTCTCGACATCTAAATATAGCAAGCAAAAACTCTCTACCCTTCTTTTCTATATTAACCTCTCACTTAGCTCAATGTCTACGCGTCCCTTTTGCTCACAGCCTACATACATCTGCCCAAAGCCACTCTGCGTGTGATATAATCGACTGCGACTCAGACAAAGACCAAATTCCTCGCCAACACAAAAAACAAGACACGATCCTTCTTCCTCCCTCCCCTATACAGTCAGTATGTGCGGCAAACCTGCGACAAAAAGTAACGCAGAAAAATCTAAAACGGCCAGACATATAAGGTTATATTGCCACATAAATATAAATGGCAACCAGAAATCTTTCCCACAAAACGTCCGCATCCTCGATCATGCCCGCACTGAATGCTGGATCAGTTCTTCCCGCGCGGCGGCGTTGGCTTTCTGACAATTAAACACAGCGAAACGTATGTGCCACAAAAACACAAAATTCTCCTATTCTTCCGATCCTGAATTATCGCCTCGTGAAATGGTGATACCTGAGACTCATAAGAAATTTTTCATATTAATTGTATTGAAGGTGAAGGAATGACACACACAACTTTCTAATTCTCCATGTCACAAGAGCGAAAAAAAACAGGGAAGACTAACAAGCCCATAGTCATGACTGCTCGTACTGTACTTACCATCCGTCATCAGGTTCACTACCCTCTAAGGAGCCTATAGTGACACTAACAAAACC
>JABUQX010103621.1:7500-17500 GCA_015478945.1 Trachelipus rathkii
TAGTTATATTATTTGGTATTACATAGTTAACATAAAATGAATCTGTTTAGAAATTAAATATAATGAGCTTTTGGATTAATATTCTAAATGGTTCACTTCATAATCGCTTTTTCTTCCTTTGTAGTTTATGGGTCAAATTAATTACACTTGTTCTTATAATGGGTTTATTTAAATAGATGCTTTTAAGTTAGTTAATATATTTGTAATTATTTATTTTATATTTTAATATATAAATAAATTAATTACTCCTCCGCCAATATTGCATCCCCCCGGAAAAAGGTGTAGCTAAGACTAAAACCAAATCGGGCTGAATCTTCTGGTTAACTTTGTTCCCCCTCTCATCAATGGATAATGAACTGACTCAAGGGAAGGGACAACACTTCCCATCAGAGATCATTTTCGTATAGCGGCTATAGCATGAATGGCTTAACATTGGACACATTTTCTTATTTTTGCAGATTTCTTATTTTTATAGTTAGTAATTTCTCTGTAATACATATTTCTATATAATATAATTTGTGTTTTTTTATAATAATTATATAACTATATATTTATTAATTAATTAACTATATGTTTTCTTTCACTTTTCCATTTTAGTTATTTAATCTTTTACAGCTTTAAAATATAATTGCAAACTCGAAGAATTTATAAACCTTATTATAATTAACACCTCTATTATGATATATATATATAATTTTTTACATAATATCACACTTCATGATAGCATGTATTTACGGCATTTTCAGATAACCGTTTCGTGTATAATATTTATACTCGTTGATCATGGTGAATATTTTCGAGCCTGCTTCCCTATGGTATATATTTTAGAATAACCCATAAGTAAAATATAACCCACTAGAATTCGAAACATATTAATCTAGAATTGTTATTATTATTCTATTATATAACTATTAATATAGTCTATTATTATTATATATTTATTATGCATTATATCTCATAATAATTGATAATTGAACTTACAATTAACTATTATATATATCAGCAGTACATTAGAGTATAATTTCTTATTGTTCTAGCATAATTAATATTTTCTCTAAATACCATGGTGATATTGTTATAAGATTAAATAGCCTATTTCATAAATTATTTATATTTCCAGTTTTTTACAATTATATTTATGCGCTATAGTATTTTCTTACGTCATTATGATTATATTTTATAACTAAGTCTTTTCTATTATTATAATGATTATCATTATGATTTTTATTATATGACCAATGTTAAAAAACCATGTTTCTAATAAAATCTTACCTCTATATTAAAATTTTTTCGCCTTTAAATATTAGTATTCCGCCACTGTATTTTAATTCCCTTTGGCTGTCGTTCGATCGATGTTATATGGTGAGCCTCCACGTTTCCATGCATTTGAATTTTTGATCGTCATTGGTGATGGAAGAATTTTTTGAAGTCTCGCACATCGCTTTCACTAGGTCTTGTGATCGGTTTTAATTAGGCATACCATTTTTCTGTTGTCTTCTTCATCTCTGCGTATTGCCTATTAGGTGGTTATTTATTTTTGTCATTTCCGTAGAGTCTCAGTATAGACTCATTCCTTCATTTTGAGAAAATTCGTGTCTTCCTTTCCCTGTTATCCCAATTTTGGAGAAATTCGTGAGGTAGATTATAGGTAGTTATACGGGTTATGGGGCTTATATATTATAAGTATAGATATATATCTCTATATTGCTACTCTTCTTTGTTCTCAAATATTTATTGATATAGATCTTACTTTTAAAGTTGGGCAATATATTTATACTCGGTTCTATTCTATTGTTTTTAATTTGTGTATGCTTATTCTATTCTTTCTTCTCCTAGATTGAGGAGTTTGCGTAGATGTTGGTTTTTTTTTTTTTTTTTTTATTTTTTTTTTCTTGTGTTTGTGTTGTTTTTGTTTGTATTTATAATATGACTAGTTCACTTTTTTCGACTCCAAAAAATTTGGCTCTGTTTGTATATCTTATTACTGTATGCTCATGTTGTATTCGCTAGTTTTCATCTCTATGAGTTAATTTCGCCATTATCTAGTACTATAAACTAATTATGTATAGTATAGGCTACTAAACATAGTGGATATAAAGAGTAATTACTTTATATTATGATTTTATTTCTTAAGATTTATATTATAAATTTAAATGGGTATAGTTAATAATAATGAACATCATAATGTTTATATTATAAATGATTCTTAATAGTTTTATATAGCGAGTAACTTATTAAGTTTATAAACACATGCTCTGTTTAACATATTTAATTAATGAGTTGGTGATTAATATATATAACTCAATATGGGCTACTTATATACTCACATATACCCTTTTCGTTGTCTCGTTTAGTTTATTATGAGGTTATCAATGATTAATATAACTCAACTTTGTAATATCACTCACGGTTTAATAATATATTTATATATACTATAAACAAAATATATGTCATAAAATAGTGTATAATATTCATAGTATAATTATAATTATTTTCAGTATATATTAAAAACTTAATTATTCTGGTTTGACGGCACTAGGTTCTATTAACATAAATTACTCTTTACTCGATACTTTAGTAGTAACTAACATGGCATTATATTCTTCCTTTGAACTCTAGTGATTCTACTGTATACTTATGCGTCGGTATCTCTTAGCGACTGCAGTTCATACGCACGCGTGACTTTTGGATTATTTACTCATAAATTTTTACTCTAGATTTTGCCATTAGTTTGTATATATCTTCAGCATATATGACGTATATGGATCACAAAATTATACGATTTAAAGTAAGTTGTTCTTGGTATAGTGATTCTTTAGTTGTGCCAATCAATAATTAACGTAAATCAGGAACAGTTCGATTTGCTACAGGGTTATATATTGTCAGTTTACAGTTACTTGTTCGATAGTTGGGAATTTGGCGTGGCTCTAGATTACAGTTTGATTTTTATTAATTAGTTATGGTTATGATACTATTTTTTGTTTATGGGTTTATGGTATTTGTTGTTTTTGATGTTTTTTGTTTTGTAGTATTATGTTGTTATGTTCTTACTAGTTAGTGTGATTGTTTGGCTTTGAATGTTTATGAATGTTTGTTATTGTATATATATAATTTAGAGTACTTGCTTTACGCTGTGTCCTCATGTAATCGTTTGGGCCCCTGTCAAGAATACATACTCACACATACAGATAAGTACGACAGGTAGTATTAAGTACTAGACAATATATTATACTATACGTCTTCGATCTCGTTTAAAAAGGGTAAACAAAATCACATGTGGAGATTCATAATATTATCAGATATCAAAAATATATGGCCTATATAGTAGCTGGTTTAGCTATATATATATATACTATACGGATCTATATCTATATGTTATATATGGGCCTATAAGATCAAATGACTTCTGCGTATAGATGGGCTAGTTCACTCGCCTTCAGTATAAAGCCTCATCGTCTTATAAGAGTAATAGCCTGTATGTTTTTTATTCTTAAGTATATCAGCTACTCAAATTCATCCATTATAGATTCATTTTTTCCATAGTTAAAATTAATTTATATACATATATTATATACATCACATATGTTATAATTATGAAGGAATATATATATTAATATATATATATTATATTAATATATATTAATATTAGTATATTATTATTTATATAATAATTTATTAATATTAAATATATTAATATATATAATATATATTTAGGTATATATATATATGATATAATTTATATTAATATACTATAATATTAGTTTTATATTTAATATATATATATATGATATTAATTATATATATATACTATATATATGTATATATATATATATTATATATATATATATATATATATATATATATATATATATAATATATTTATCTATATATAGTATATATATATATATATATATATATTATATATATATTATATTATATATATATATATATATGTATATATATATATATACTATATTTATTATATATATATATAAGTATATATATATATATATATATCTATATATATATATATTAGTATATATGTTATATATTATTATGTCTTAGATATATGGAAAGTATTTATCGGCAAAAGTGATATATATATTATATATATATAGTATATATAGTATAATATATATATTATATATTAGTATATATCATTATATATGTTTAGTATATGTTCATTGGTTGGTCTGTCTGTCTTTCTGTGTGTGTTTGCGTGTTCTTTGACAGGGCGCGCGAACGAATGCACTGACACAGCGAAACAACACTCAATGACAGCAACAACAAAACCAAACCATATAAAGAACAACAACAACAACAACAACAACAACAACAACAACAACAACAACAACAACAGCAACAGCACACAATGACAAAACAACAAAACCAATAAACAACAACAACAACAACAACAACAACAACAACAACAACAACAACAACAACAACAACAACAACAACAACAACAACAACAACAACAACAACAACAAGCACTGAAAACAAATCATGTTCACCAATATAGGTAAAATAAGTGCACATGTACGTTCCGTACAAATTATTAGGTAATGTATCCTATACGTCATACAATTGAAAATACCGAAATAGAACAAAAAAAACAAAAACAATTACTAAATAAAAGTAAGTAGCTAAAAGTCGCTAAATACGGTGCATAAGTAGAAAAATAATGAGCTAAATAAATAGTTATTTCAAAAAGGGGCGGGACTTAGTGACGACATATTTCCAACAGCTATTCGATTCACAGGCCTTAAAAAGGGTCTCATTTACCACCTTAACTAACCTTGGGCAGTAAACTCGAAATTTTTATGTTCTAGTTACAGAGTCAAACAAACAAGAACATTATAATTTGAGCCAAAAGAAAGAGGATATAATTTCCTTTTCAAGAGGATTCTGATAATGATATATCATCGTGCGATCAGAATTTATCTCATGGAGAACAAATAATTGTTCATAATTCTGTTCCATTTACAATCCAGTTTTACACTCTTCTATTTAGAACTCTTAAATCAGTGTTTCGAGATCCGGTAAAGTATGATGATTATCTTTTCCTCTAATAGTTCCACATTAATTTGAATATATTTAAAGAGGAGTAATCAATTGATTCTAATTTAGAGTAATATTGTAAATTAAAACTACTTTGGGGTTAAGGTAATTAATTAGATAAACATAAGAATCTTATTTTATTTTTACCGAGTTTGCAAAAAATATCATTTAATAATCTTAATAAATTCACCGAAACAGGTCACGACATATCTTTGTTGGAAATAATATGATAAAAATGTCATTTTAACAAACAATTTTTTTTTCAGGTTTTGACACTGATTTGCCTGGTTTTACATTTAGTTATGGCTGTAGTTTTTGGAATGGTGTTTTATAACATTGGTAACGAAGCGAGTGAAATACGTAACAATGTAGGACTAATAGTCACTTGCTATGCATACCAGACAAGTACTTCAGAATTCGCAACCTTAATTACATGTACGTACACTTTTATGTATTAATTAATTGATATTTTTTTTAACTTATTCTTTTAGCATCATTCGTAAATATATACAGAAGGCATTTCCATACCCTTCAAACAAAAATTTATTATTATTATTATTATTATTATTATTATTATTATTATTATTATTATTATTATTATTATTATTATTATTATTATTATTATTGTCCTTCTCCTACGATCTTGTGAAGATTGATTATTTTATTTCTAAACTTTATAAAAAATATGGAGAATATTAAGATTATTGATTAGTTTATTATTTATTTTTATTATTATTATTATTATTATTATTATTATTATTCATTATTTTATTCCTAATATTATTATTATTATTATTATTATTATTATTATTATTATTATTATTATTATTATTATTATTATTATTATTATTATTATTATTATTATTATTATTCATTATTATTATTATTATTATTATTATTATTATTTTTATTATTATTATTATTATTATTATTATTATTATTATTATTATTATTATTATTATTATTATTATTATTATTATTATTATTATTATTATTATTATTATTATTATTATTATTATTATTATTATTTTTCCACGGCACCTTACAATCTTTTAGCTAATGAGAGGAGTGCTGATTTGAGGCAACTTCCATTTGATCTTTCTTGAAGAGCTTGCAGCCAAGAAAACATGAGACCTCACAAACTGAAATCCTTCATCTATTTTTTAGACAATCTTACACACAGTTACACCGTCTTCGAATACATTCAACTCTAATTATCTTATGTCGATGTTCTTGATAATTTCACTTTTCTTAATCCTCCCTGGAAGGATCGTATTACTTCCAGCTTAGCAAGCTTATGAAAGATTTGACGTCTTGAGAAACTTTCGAAACTGCTACAACATCACCCCAGTTGATTGCTTTGCAAGATGATATCATTTGTCCTCTTATATAGTTTGCTTCACATACATTCATACCAACTTTCCTGCTCTCATTAACTCTCTTCAATCTATCCGGCTTCTATTATAAAATTATTACCATTTTATTATATTCTGAATTCTCAAATTGCCTTCCACTTTTTTCTCTATCCAATTCTTTAGCACTAGACTTCAAAGATTTGTTCTATTTAATACGTGATCTGATGGAAGAGTTTGAAACATCCTTCCTTCTTTCAATAATCATACTTCCTTTTATTTGCACACTTTAAGAGACGTAAATAGGAACATATTCGCCTTGTATTTTGATCTAGAATTTGTTTTGCCAATTCTGTCTGATTATTTTCCGACAGAGGTAAGTAACAAAACAGCTTTACTGGCAGTAATACAATAATAATATTTCACCTTTAATTTTTACTGTTCCAGTTCCGTTAGAAAGGAAGGTTTTAGTTCGTGAACACCTCAACAATTGGTATTCGTTGAAAGCTTATTACCTAGCAAAGACATTAGTTGATTTGCCCATCCAGGTATTATTATTATTATTATTATTATTATTATTATTATTATTATTATTATTATTATTATTATTATTATTATTATTATTATTATTATTATTATTATTTATTATTATTATTATTATTACTTTTTATTATTATTATTATTATTATTATTATTATTATTATTATTACTTTTTATTATTCTTATTATTATTACTTTTTATTATTATTATTATTATTATTACTTTTTATTATTTATTATTATTATTATTATTATTATTATTATTATTATTATTATTATTATTATTATTATTATTATTATTATTATTATATATTATTTATTATTATTATCATTATTATTATTATTATTATTATTATTATTATTATTATTATTAATACTAAACTTGCCTTATATTGTCCCACCTTTATTAAACACTTTGTCTCGTGATAAATGCATCAATTTCTTTTATAAAAAAGAATAGTAAATTCAACATCATAAGCTTCGCTTTTTTCGAGATATTACTTAATAGTTAATATATTAAGATTTTGATCACAATAACAATGATGTTAATAAAATTATTATTATTATTATTATTATTATTATTATTATTATATTATTATTATTTATTATTGATTATATTAGTATTATTATTATTATTTAATTATATTATTATTATTATTATTATTATTATTATTATTATTATTATTATTATTATTATTATTATTATTATTATTTTATTATTATCACTTTTATTGTTATTTTTATTTTTTTATAAAACTTGTAAAATTATTATTTTTATGTATTCTAGTAGTATCAAAATTGATTTTGGGATTACACTAATATTTACAATATTACTTTGGGGCTCAAGGGAAAATACATTGTGTTACAATTAGTAGCCCCCTTTTCAGAAAATGTATTGTATTGGAAATTGTAAAGTAAGCATTAAAATTAATAATGTATATTGTTCACTTTCTGAATAAATTGTATTGGTTATTATTCTTAAATTATTTATTAAATTTTATTATTAATTAATATTAATTATTATTATTATTATGTATTATTATTTAATTATTATTATTATTATTATTATTATTATTATTATTATTATTATTATCTCAGTTATTTATGGGTTAATAGATTATTTTTAGACTTTATTATTATAATGAATGTTCGGGTCTCAAAGGCACACAGCACGTGTTTCATTCTTTGCCGGTTTGTTTCTGATGGGTGTGGTCATAGTTCGCGTTGAGCGGCTAAAATGTGTTGACCGTCCTTCTAGTGCTGTGGTTCGTGTCCGCGATATTTCTGTTATGTTGTGTCTACTTTTTCCTCTATGGATGTTTTCGTTCATCTATCTTATCTCGTGGATGCGTTGTGTTTGTCCGGTTTGTTGTGTGAACGTGTTCCCGGGTGTGATTTGGTGTGTTCGACTGGTGGTGTTGGTTATGGTAGTGGTCGAGGATGGTTGAGAGTGGCGGTGGCTGTTGGTTTGTCAATTCAACATTCGTCATTATTTCTTTTGTGTGAGGTCATGGTCATGATGGGTTGGGTGTTGATTTACTGAGGTCTCGTCCGTGATGTTTATTTGGGTTCTTGTAGCGTTAGTTCTTGGTATTCAAGAGGACTTTTTTTGAATGTTCTTCCTATTAACCTCTTTCTGTTTTCCTTTGTTTATCTGTTTTCTTATTGGTTCTGCTTTTCTGTGGTAGGGTAGTTTTGAGTATCAGTTTTTTCTTCTTTCTTTACTTGTTATCTGCCTTATCTTGGCTTTGTTTTCAGTATCTTGGTTTTCAGCTTTTGTTGCTCTTTATTTTTTTGTCTTTCGCCTTTGATGTTCTATTTGTGTTTTTTTCACTCATGATTTCCTTTGCAAACGGGCCTGGAATTTTGGTTCGGGCATGGGTTTTTTGTGCTCTTTATCCATCGTTACTCCGCGTATGTTCTTTTGCTCTGTGTTGTATTATGTTACTCTTTCTCTTGTCTTTCTCTACTTGTCTCTGTGGCTTACTCGGGATTATTTTTGGGTAGGGCTGTGGGCGAGTTTAGTAGTTTTTTTTTCTAAATTTCTCCGGAGACTCCTCGCTCCATGCTTAAGGATCAGATTCGAGAAACCAACACATGGTGACTTTTGACGTTAACATTTGACTTACACAGGGGGTGCTTCAATTTTCGTGAATGATAATTTCCTTTCTCAAAACATCGTAATAAAGAAAGTAATTTACCCCTGCTAACATTTCTGTCTAAAACCAATAAAACTTACTGAAAAATACACCTAAATTGGACTTGTTCATTATACATTATTACGGTGTCCCTCTACGTCTCTCATTACTCTGGGATCGTTTTCACGCTTGGATTTGCAGGGGGAAATACAAAAATCGTGTTTAAAATTGAAATGAATCAATATGCCTGATTAACATTTAGATAAGGCATATGTTGCTTTCAAAGTTGGAGTGGCCGGATACTTATTCTTTGTCCTCCCTTAAATAGGGAGCTTCGTCTATAGTTCTCTCCCACCTATATTCTTGGATGAGTCTGGATTGGTGACTGATTAGGTCTAATTATTTGTCGGTTATATATGAGGTGAATCAGCTGCGCGAGTCATGGCTATATGGCTGCGCAGGGAAAGCAGGGAAGACAAAGTTGGTGCAAAGAGTGGTAGATAATAAGACAAATAAGACAAAAGCAATTCTATCAGAGAAAGTCTCTAGAACCTGGTGATGAGCTGACATGTCTACCCTTTCTTGAGATGTGATAAGGATGTTTGTATGAGTGGTTATTTACCAGAGTCTCCCGCCGCCGACGTCTGGATATCAGGAGTTGTTAGTCGCTGAGTATATATATCATGATATACAGCAGGTCATATGCCCTGCTCAGTTTATTTACCCAAATTAACACCACAAAATTTTTTTTGGCCATACCCCGTCGCAACATCAGCACATTAAAACTATTACCTGCTAAGACCCGGAACCATGTTTCAAAAAACATAGATTAGTTGTCTTCAAATATAGAACTAAAGGTGCAAAAGAATTCATAATAACAAACAACTGGCACCCCTCATAGGCAATATT
>JABUQX010103622.1:0-27500 GCA_015478945.1 Trachelipus rathkii
ATTTAGGATATAAGGATATGTGGGAAGGTTCAGACTAATAGGCCTGATTTACAAAAAAAAAAATTTCCAAAAGTTGGAAAAAGGGAAGAGTCGGGAGACCAAGTTAATAACTAACTAGATAGTTCCACGTCACAATATGCACCTGTTAATCTCGACGCTTATAATATATATTATATATTATATAATATATTCATATATATTTTAATTATTAGTAATAATTAATCAATATATTAATATATTACATTTCATAATTTAAATAATTTGTAATTAAATTTTTTTATATGTATAAAATTCTATATATACATATAATATATAAAAAAAGTTAGTATAATTGTAGTTTAAATACTCGTGATAAGTTCTTGAAGTAAAAGTGAGGCCTACTATATAAACAGTATATTAAAACATATATATAACATTATAATTTATAAGTTTTTTTTTACTGTTTTTTGGCCTACCATGTTATCAGATAAATCTGAATAAATTCTGAAAACGGTTTCTTCATCCACTTACTTGAAATACAAAATGAAATCCATAATTTGTTATGTGAGTTTTTGTAAGCTATTTAATTGTTTTTTATTGCACTATAATAATAACTTAATGTCGATAAATCGGATGAATAAAAATATAAACACTATAAGATATATTTTTTATATACTAATTTTTCTATATAAAATTATTTGTAAGTTTTTTAAATAATATAATAAAATTTCTAATATAATAATAATTATACTCTCATGGTAAATTTTGCCTTTGCATATATAAGATATAATTCTGATTTTCTATTTATTGAATAATTAACCTAAGTATAGTTGATTTCGTTCTGGATGAGTTAAGTTGATACATATTCAATATACACACATAATTAAATTAATTTGAAAGTGAATTGATTTATTAATGGACTAAAAGAGTCTTTCCATGTGTGTAATTTAGCAATAATATTTTGTCTGCAATATATGTATTATATATAATTAATAAATATATATTATATTATAATAATTATATATATATCATATATTAATATATTATATATATTATAATAATATATAATATATATTATATATATATATTATGATATAATTTATAATATATATTATAATATTAATATATAATATTAATTATATATATATATTATATAATATATATATAAAATATATATATATTTAAAAATTAACATAATAGGTCTCTTAATTTTAGTCCTGCATAGGTCAAGGTTATTAATTGGATCAACGGATCTACATAATTACTATATGATTTTTAAATTTGAGTTGTAAATAATGACTCAATATATAAAAGTATAATTTATAGGATTTATAATCCTAATACGCCTAGAGACCTATTTATCTATTTTGAATCAATGATCTTGTTACCTAGTGCTTAACTATATTATATATAATATATATATATATATATATATATAGAAATATAGATATATAAATATAATATATAATATAATATATAAATTAAGAGTATAATGTCTTAATTAATATAATATAAATATATATATATTAATATTATTTATAGTATATATAATATTATTAATAACAAAAGGTCTCAGTTTAAGTACAATATATACTTTTTATATCACATCAAAATATTCATCCATTGTTAAAATAAATTTCAAAACTACTGTCATGTTATTAAATTCAAATTAGGCTACATATTATTTTATCCAGGTAACTCATTGTCGAGTTGGAGGTGTGGTGGAGATTAAGATGTATATTGTGTGTGTTTATATTTCTCTCTCTCTCTCACATGCACACAGTGATGTATCAGTGACAAATTTTTAATGTCCACTGATATTTTATACAACGTTTTACAGTGCAATAAATCAAATAATATTACACATCAGAGCATAGAATATATATATAATTTAATTGGAGGATACAATACCGCTGTAGTATCTCCAATTTGGATTAAAAGACTAATAATAATAAATACACTAGTGAAATACCATACATAAATACTTCTAGACCTAACGATAGCTAAGTTTTACTTTTGCCTTTGCTAACAAAATTTATAAATATCTTCTGAATTACACTAATTGACTTATATGCATGCATACATTCTTAAGATTTCTACATCTGCAATAGTAATAATTATCGAGTAGAGCATCCCTTCCTTGTAATATCAATATCATTAGGCTCTAGTGCCACATCATCCACTGAGCTTGTTCAACATTATATCTTTGCTTATGTAGGCGCGTACTTTCATTTTTATGGTGACAGGCATCTGGGGCTATAGTGATCAAGTATAAAAAGTGAATTAAGAAAAAAAAATAAGAAAAGCAGAACAAAATATATTTCTCAAAAAATAAACATCGGATAATAAAGTAATTAATTAAATATATAATATTTAATGCGTAATAACAGATTAAGACATGGTATCCTCGTGAACGACTCTTGTGAGAAATCGCGTGCAAAAATATCGTTTGATTAAATAAGTATCCATCATGCAATGGTCAAAAGGGCGCTTATTACCGCTTTTTTAACCGTTTGTACCTACTATTCTAATATAGGCATTATTTTTATAGCTGATACAGCTTAGTATATTAGACGGAAAGCTCTGGATATTCCTTAATTCCAGATTGTTGGTTTTGCTTGTCTGGGACTAACAAGATATTATTTGAATAGGCAAAAGTATAGATATCTTATATATATATATATATATATTTCGCTACGTTATAGTTTAAAATTATTAAAATATAAGGAACCTATACTTATTAATTAATAAATAATACTATATATATATAATAGATGATATATTATTTAGTTTATACACTAATATATATATATTATGATGGTTGTGTGTCGTGTGTGTGTGTGTGATTTGTGCGTGATATGGTAGATACGTGTATGTATGTGCTAATAAAGGATGTATGTATGATAGAATAATTATCGGGATTTCGATTGAGTATGTTATGGTTATTAAATAGATTTCAATTTAAACATAATTTGGGAATGAAAGGGTTAATTAATAGTAGAACTTGGATGAAAATAAAAGAATCGTGGACCAGCGAGGAAGAAAATGTGAGTATAGAGTAAAGGTCTGATAAAGAAAGTTAGTAATAGAATAAACTGTGAGGAAATTTTTAGTTAATGCTGTTATTGAAATAAACAAAGTCGTATATTTGAGTTAAATAAGATAATGTTTCATACCTAATGTTAACTGATTATTATTATAGTGCATATGAGTCGCGATCAGACTCCAATTGTATTCGAAAAAACACTTTCTTTATTAGAGAGCATCGGCAATCCTCTAATATTTTTTTTTACCATTACAGATTCTGGATTACAAAGAGTATTAACTATTTTGATCTCTATGATAAATCTAAAGAAAAGACTGTTGTCATTCTTTGAGAGATATAGTTGGGAGGATTTCCGAGTTTTATGAGAGAGTGAGCGTAACCCCAGACCAGGTTTAACGAAAAACTCTGACGTTCGGCGAGATTAAATGTCTCTTCAAATAGTATAGTATTAAAAACAAAAATAAAATAAACGACATAGAGATTAAAAATAAAACAAATAAAAAATAATTCCAAGGAAGAATAATTAAAATTATTAACCTATAAAAAACAATATCATAACACACTTCAACACACATCAAACTGACCCTCACAAGATGGAATCAACTATTACCCATATTATCTTTAGATAGAAGGCCTACAAATGCCCCCAATTAAAAGTAATTTCATTCAGCACCACTCCTAATAAATTGGAACCCGGTTCAACAAGAATATTCTACTTTGTGTTATTGCAATAAGGGACAGAGTTTGCCTTGAAAACTCTACATCTCTACTCTGAAAGAAGTAGATCTATAAACTTCCAAACTAACTCACGAAATCTCATATCGTACGTTTGGATAGCTATAGTTGATTACATTAATAAATCTACTCTGTTTGCATCGATTACCCCACAGTTGGCCTGATAATCGCAGCGCCGGTACGCGTCTTATGCAACAAAGGCGGGGTGGTCTCTTAATATAGCATTGTTCTAAGGACAACACATAACACATGATGGTGGGGTTGCTGGACTCGAAATTTCGTAGCTTACGGCACAATATATCTAACATATCGGCGCATGAAATACATCACATAGTAATTAAGTGCCAAGGTGATAGGGCCTGTATAAGAGGTAGAATTTCATAACTTTTTCAGGCTATAACTATGAATGGATCTGTAAGTGCTTTTAGTGCGGGAACTAGATTGGGATATTATGCCTAGTAAGTTAATTTTCTTATTCGCCAGATGATTTTTAGTATTTTAAATTCAATAAATTCGAAGTCATGTTTTAACGTAATGTATGTCTTTGAGGTTTATTCTTTGCTATGTTTTATAACATGTATCCATTGAACACATAAATCAACTGATAGGACAACTCATCATATGATCTGCTGCATGCTAAACGTTCGGATTAATTGAGTAATTTAAATTCTTAGAGTAAAGTATACCATCGCACTTACCCACACAACCGCAGGATTATATTTATACTAAATGCACATATACTGAGTAGTATCGTATTTATATTATACTTAGAGCTATACAACCAAGTGTATATATATATATATTATAGATATGAACTTATAACTTAAATATATACACTATATTATATATAATATAATATATCTATATCTAAAATCTCACTAATTATAATATTAGTAATAAATACTACTTACCCCCTATACCCCTCATCACCACCCCTACCCCCACCTACTCTACCCACCCTATACATATAAATAATATAAAATACTACATGTAATATAATATATATACCCCCTCGCGTATATAACCAGTACTACTCACACACCCTAATACTACACTCATATACCTACTATCTACCCTCTACCTCTCAACCTCACCCTACGCGCTCACCTATACACTACACCTATATATATACCTATACTCCAGCTATATCACTTCAGCGCCCCGTAGCTCACTACTGTATATAGGCTATACCTACTATAGTATATCGGTACGCAGAAACCTCATATATAGTATACTATATATATTACTAATATATATATACTATACCTATAATTAATATTATAATACTTAATTAATATTATATAATAACATTATATTAATTAGACATTATAATAGAGGAATATTAGAGGGATCAATTATCAGAGTGCATGCAATGCGATCCCTAATGTCTACCCGTAACTATCAGACACACTGCACACCTTTCAAATATATTGATCAATTTGGGCCACCGAGTCGTATAATACGAGCCCTAGGGATTAATAGAATTACAAGTTCGAAATACAAAACTTATACTCTTAGACCTGTAGACCCACATTTGACTGAAAACCGTCCACATTGACGACGCTCCCCCAATCATAAACATCACTACATCACTTTTCACAAATGTAGCGCATGTTATGTCCTCCCGGTGCGGTCATGATATGGTTTTACTGAAGCCTAAAAGATAGCTCTATATACTTTTTGTCGCGTTACATTGCCATAAAAGATGAGGTCTATTGTATGCTCTAAAATACTACGCTAGTGATTGCACATCTGTATTTGGGTTTATATGGAACATTCTGTAAATAACGATCAGAAAATGCGAAAGTTGAAGGAACCTCAAGAACTATGGTACGTACTAAAAACTTCTAAAACCTCTTACAGTCGCTGTCCGAAAGAATTTTGGTTTGAAACCCACAGAGAGAGATGAGAGGATGGAGCGGCAGAGGAGACGAGAGAGGAGAGAGAGGAGGGAGAGTAGCACGATGAGAGAGAGAAGAGAGAGAAGAAGAGAAAAGCGAGAAGAGAAGAGAAGAAGAGAGATAGAGAGAGAAGAGAGACGAGAAGAAGGACGAGAGAGAGAGAGAGGAGAGAAGATTAGAGGAAGGGAAGAGAGAGGAGAGAGAGAGCAAGAGAAGAGAGGAAGAGGAGAGAGAGAGGAGAGAGGAGAGAGAGGAGAGAGGATGAGAAGAGGAGCAGAGAGAGAGAGAGACTAGAAGAGCTTACGAGAGAGAAGAGAGAGAGAGGGTAGAGAGGAGAGGAGGGTGAGGGAGGAAGGGGTCAGTAACCTGAGAGTGATGGTGAGGAGAGATGGAGAGGAGAGCAAGAGGAGGAGAGAGAGAGTGAGGATGAGAAACGTGACATCGAGACGAGATAGAGAGAGAAGAGAGGGAGGAGAAGACGACGTCGGCAGATGAGGAGTGTAAAAGTAAGGTGGTGGAGGTAGGTGAGGAGAGAGAGAGACGAGAGCGGAGAGGAGGAGAGAGAGACGAGGGGAGAGGGGGAGAGAGAGAGAGAGAGAGAGGAGAAGAAGGATCGAAGAGCAAATCAAAGTCCAAATCCGGCATAGCCCGGAAAAGGTAGAGAAGAGAGAGAGAGAGCGAGAGAGAGGTAGAGAGAGAGAGGTAGAGAGGGAGAGGAGGAGAGGAGAGAGAGAGCAGAGAGGAGAGAGAGAAAGAGTACGAGATGGCAGAGAGAGTGAAGAGGTAGGAGGAGAAGACGAGAGAAGAGAGTGAGTGAGAATAAGAGTAGACGAGGGGAGAGAGCAATGAGGAGGAGGATGGATGGAATAGGCGGCAGATGGATAGAAGAAGAGGAGAGTCAGAAATCGGAACAAACGAGGCTCTAGAGCACTTTGGACCGCCAAAACATCACACACAGGAAGAACACGGATTGTAAGGATACCGTAAGGAGAGGCAAATAGATAAGAAGGACTGGCAGGAAGTCTAGACAGACGAGAAGTTGAAGAGACTCGGAGGGGAGAAACGAATGAGAGAAGAGACGCGGCAGCGACGGGACTCAAGTATAGCTAGAGAGGAAGAGAGAGCAGAGAGGTTACGATAAGAAGGAAGAGAGAGAGAGAGACGAACATGGTAATAGACAGAAGAAATAACAAGAGAGAGAAGAGAAGAGAGTGACGATGAAAAGTATAGGATAGAACCAGGAGAGAGAAGAGAAGTAAGTAGCGAGGCAAGAGAGCAGGGTTCTGGCGGATGTAAGCTGAGAAGAGTACGACGGAGGAGAAAGACTGGGAGTTCAATGTGTATAGATGTTGAGAGCGAAGAGAAGCTAACGCAAGACGTGAGCATATGCAATCCCGATACGTGAGAGGTGGACTGGAGCTAAGACACCTGAGAAGAAATGCAAAAGAGAAAGGTGAGCCAGACAGAAGATAATAACAACTATTGAATAATTTCGATGGAGCATATGAAAGAAATCGGGTTATAAAGTCAGGAGGGAGATAAAGGTGAGAATTCTGCTTCGGTAGCGAAGAGCGCAGAGAGGAGAGTGAAGTTAGCAAAAGCACACATGCGAGCGTAGCTCGATATATTATAAAAAGAGGTGAAGTTGCTGAGAACAAGGAGAGAAAGATAGAAAGAGAATAGACGAAGAGGTGGAATTCCTTACAGATTTCGGTTGCATCTACGGAGAATGAGAATTAACACATATTAACATATCAAAGAGAGTAGGAAAAAAGATGAAGAATCAATGGCGACTAACGCTACAGCTGTCCCTGCGTTCCACGAGCGCTCCGCCTACCGCAGTACCGCTAGCTTTTGTAAATAATTTTAATAAAGATTCTAATTGCATTGATAAATGGACGTTTTTGGTGAAGAAGTTAGAAATTTTAACCACAGGTTAAGATTGTTTAATTGATGGGAACAAAAAAAAAAATTAGTTTTGGCTTTATGGATGAATTTGGAATTGTTTCGTACCACACGAAATGGGAAATGATGTAGTAGCAATAAGATGCACAGCGAGGTGGAAGGATAAAAGGACAATGTTGGGGAAAGAAGTCGTTGGCGTCGTATCACAATATAAACATACATGCAAAAAACTAGTGTTAACGCGCGAAGTTATATTATTTAAGTAACAAAAGGAGATTTCGATGGAACATTAAACAACATGTAGACGAGAATAAACAAGATAATTTTCACGATCGAGGACATCAAAAAAAATTTTTTTGAATGTATCCTTAACTTCATTAGTGCAATCTTAACTAATTTTGGAGTGAGGAAAACGAATATGACAAAGAGAAAATAGATATAGAGACTGTGAATATTTTGTACATATGTTGGATGAAATAACATTTTCGTACTAGCAAACGCAATCTGATGCCTCTTGTGAAGTCTACCTATCAGCATTGGATTTTTGGATGGATGAGGAAGGTAAGGGGACAAGCCGCATCACCACGCTCACTGGGGATAGACACATATATGTTGGCAACCCACTTTTTATATCTGTAAGATATGAGAATGGTCTAAAGGGAAATAAAAAGAGGATGTTAGGGGCTTTGGGTGCTGGCGAACTATTTCAGCTTTGGAGGTCAAGCTATATCTTCTGTTACTATGATATAGTCAATAAGTGGAAACATATTGTTGTTGGTGGTAAAGGAAAGAAAAACGAGATCTCTGGTCGCGTGGGTCAAATTAAAGCGCAGATTGAACAACAACATCTCTGCGATAAAGTAAATGAGGACAGATTGGAAAAGTATGAGCAAACGTATGGCTATCGTTAGACGTGATTCTGTCACTTGGGCAAATTGATGGATGAATTACGGTGGGTCTAAAGGAAATTTAGGACTTTATGTGGCTTACGTGTTTTGTGAACGAGTATCTCGACGGTTTTATCATTTTTGTTGAACAGTGTTGGGGTGTGTTGCATGTTTGAGGATGTCTTGAGGGACTCATTATGATTATTTTTGTGGCTTTATGGCACACTCTCTTGTTATAGTTGTGATTGCTCATTCTGAGGCCATAGTTCAGTCTTGTGAGCTATCTTGTGATAGATATGCCATTTTCTTTGTGTTTTAGGAACATACCATTCTTTAGTAGTCGAAAAGAATACGGAGTAACAGCAGTAAGATCTCTGCGGAGCATATGGGAAGCAAGCCTTAGATATGTACCCAGGGACATACAAACGGCGCATGGGTATCGCAAGATCTTCTTTTTTGAGTGGTTTAGTAATACATTTTGCAAGGATTCGAAATATTTATCCGGGCTGATATGGGAATGTTTATAATTCTACCGTGTTGATGAACTCCGGTAGGGCACAGAGTGTGTGGAGCACATTAGCGCATTCAAACTAACACTAGTTTTGTTATTGGATGAAAACTAGGTTCAGTTGAATTCATTGAAAGGTGCTAGGTGGGAGTGGAGAAGTTTATTTTGATATAAATAATAAAAAGGTTACGGCATGTTGGCAAAAGCCCGGAAGGTTAGGGAGTTGTGATAGATTTAGGTCTTTTACAAGTAAAGTAAGGCTAAGGTGACTAAAGGGGCTCGGATTAATGTGAGAAGTCACTAGTTATAACTGAGGTGGTAGTTATAGTATCTAATGTTTGTTAGTGTGCTCAATGGTTGAATTTTTCAATGAAATGAATTCTTTTATAGTTAGCTAAGACTCTCCAATATTTGAGGAAGAAGATGCTTGTGTTCTATTGAAACCGAATTTCTCATTAAGCCGTACCTTGATATAGGCATATGTCTTCCCTGTCCAGGCCAGGAGAAACGTCGCATCAAGCACCACCCAGGATTTGGTTAAACAGAGTTGTCAACAGAAATGATTGTACACTCAGCGGGACAAAAGATACCATTTTGTGTTATTATCGTCTTTGCAGACATCAGTCACATTTTGTGGCGTTATTAAATTTTTTGGGTGAGCTCGCAGAAATGTTTTTATGTTGTAAGTCTTCTCCTGGATCCACTCTGTTTGGAACCTGTCTCCTGGTCACATCAACCTTGGTTCATCACACAAAACTTTGACCAAATTTTTCTTCTTGTTTACAGAACCCACCTTTTATCATGAGGGGTGGAAGAACGAACATCTTTGGGTCCACGCACAGAGAGGATTTCTAAACTGCAAGCCGACTTATTATATATATCTAACACACAAAGCACTAGAGGCAGTCAAGATTATCTTGCACAAGGTGACCACTTAATCTGTGGTGTTCGAGAATGATTACCTCCAACAGGGAGTGTGCTTTCGGGGTATCTTCGTTCCTTTATTCTTCATTTTAGAGGGTGGGAATTTCGGAAGAAATATTTGCGTATTCCATTAATTCTTAGTCAAAGACAATTCTGAGCCAGTACTATTGCGTGAGTGTAACCTCCCGGCTGAGGTATGCAAGTCTCCTGGAGGAGGAGAGCCAAAGAAGTCGCTATGAGCTCGGATGAGTTTTTAGCGACGTTGTGTGCTTTTCGAGTGCCCGCTAGAGGGAGTGCTATGAGCACAAAGATTTTCCGCAAAACCTTGTTGTTTTGCATTCTTTACAAAACCAAATATCTTGGGTTTGGATTATGATGTCCGAGGAGAAGAGTAGATAGGGGGAGCAAGCTAGGACATATTGGACCTTACAAAATATGCTCTTTGGAGCTTTTTGATTTACCCCTTAATTTAACCCACTCGGAATTTTGGATTAGGGTTTTGACCTTGAACTTTTTTGAAGCCCAAGTCTCCAGGGTTATTTTAATACCCCACGCGCACGAGGTATCTAAAATTTGGGACAACGACATTCTTTAAAGGCCGACAAATTTTTACTTAGGACCTTGACTTTTTGGGTTTGAACTTTTTTTGGGCTTGGGGAAATCTAATTTAACGGACAATTCGGAGGCGGTAATGGTGCGAGTACCCAAAACTAAAATCTATAACGTATTTGTAAGTTATTTTTTTGGGCGGAAAGTCTTTTTCGCTGGCTCGGAAGACTTCTTTAATAAATGAATATATGATCCTGGTTTCGGTTTTCTGTTTCTACAATTTTAGTGTATGAAAGAAAATAAGTTTGCGCCTTCTCTTCATTACCGATTTTTGTCATGGTTAGCATCACTAAAGGATGGGAAATCGATGGGGAGATGTTTCGAGAAGGCTGTTAAGACCTTTTTGATAGGAGAGAACAGAGGGGCAAATTGACATGGATTTTCTAGATTTGCTTGAGAGCGATAGAGAAAAACCGGCTAATGGTGTACTGGGATCTTTGAGGCCCCTAGTGAAAGTGCTAAAGCGCTTTTTTCCCAACTAACAACAGCGGCGGTGTGGCAGGCAAAGACAAATTCGCCAGAAATCTACGGTGACGTGGTGGATATCATTGGGAAGGCTCGTGCATGAGGACCAAAACACTGCTCATAAGAGGAGGTTTTTTTTGGCACCATACTAAATTTTTTTGTTCGAGCACCGCGTAAATTTTTTGGCAAGGAACCCTTCGGATAGGTGGTTGCACCAAAACGGTTGGCGATAAAGAACGTTTGATACTACCCCCCAACAGTCGTCTAGATTTTTTTGGATCCTCATCTAACCCTTTGGTCTTCCCATTGGGTCAACTTTTGGCCTCCACGGTGAATTTTTTTGGCCCTGTTAATCCCTCTTGAAGGGGGCTTTAGCCTATTTTTTTTTTTTTTTTTGATTGTGTCTAAAATTCTTAACCTTTTTGTCCTTGACTTTTTCTCCAAAGTTTGACCCACGGTAATTTTGACCCACGGTAATTTTTTTTTGTGTCGTATCTTTAGGCTTTAAGGGAAGCGAGGTAATTGTAGATGCTTGTATTTTTTTCTAACTGAAGGTATTGTACTTTATCATCCTGTAGGTTGATGACCGATGATTATTTCCGGGCCCGGCCTGTTTGATTGCCATAACCATGGTGGTCAATTTTTGGGCCCAACGCCAATTTTTTTGCCGCATCGTGGTCACACGGACACTACGGCAAAAAGTTTAAATTATCGGGCTTATGTCCGAGTAAGAATTGTTGATTGTCGTAGGGGATCTACGCCTCAATAACGATGAAAAATATAGAACGCTAGAAGCGATAGTTAATTGATTGGGGGTATCCTCTCTTCTTTCCTAGGGGGATTGAAATAACAGGCACACACCAGTTGTCCACCTGGGTTGTCGAGGTTTACACCGCGTGAGACACGGGATGTTACACACACACCAGACACCAGCACGCACACACACACACACACACACTTTAGCAAACTTTACTATGCATTATGACAATAGCATATGGCACCTATGACAATTACAGCACTCACGGCATAGATTACTTGCACTTACAGATTTACGAGCTTATACAACACATACAAACCACAGACCATCCTTGGGTCTTCCATGGTTCAATTTTGACCCCACCCTAATTTTTTTTGGCAATCCCTAATTTTTCGGCAGACTTTAATTTTTTCGACTAACACCTTTGGTCTTCCAGGGCTGAAATTTTGAGAACCCCCCAATTTTTCGGTCACCTTTGTATTACTACGGTACAATTTTTTGATGCTCAGCTTCTGATGCTCACTTTGATGCCTACCAACTTTTATGATTGTGTCTCAACTTTTATGCCCCAGCTTTTTGATTGCTTACCTTTGTTGGAAGACTGGCATTGCAACTTGATTGGCTCACTTTTATTGGTGCAACCTTTGATGGTGTCTGTCTTTGATGGTGCCTATATTGTGGGTGCAGCTTTGATGACTCAGATTTTATTGATGGTTTCCAGCTTTGGATGGCTCCCAATCACCGTAAGGAGTATCTAGTGAAGTTCTATTAGGGTTCTATGAGTATTCTATGAATGCCAGGTGAGTGCCGAGATGAGTGCCTAAGTGAGTGCCAATGAGTGCAATGAGTGCCAAGTGACGAGTGCCAATGAGTGCCAAAGTGAGTGCCACATGTAGTGCAAGTGGTGCAAATAGTGCCACACTGAGTGCCACTTTTTATTCAAGCATTTTCTAGCCTCTCCTGACCCCGAATAGAGGCCCTAATATGGGTATCTACCCTAGGTTATAAAGGTATTTAGGGATTCGATTGGGTGTATATTTACATACAGTTGCTTAGATGCTTCCTAATCTTAATGAGTTGTATTTTTCTAAAAACCACTTATAGCTTATATATACGTATTTAAAAACACACACACACACCCCTACAAACACACATACACTATGACATTATACACACATTCACCATATGACAAACTTATATGACACACATATGACACTTATTAAAACACTTACACTGCATCCAATAGACCACTTACACTAACCATATACACTTACACTAAACTACACACAACACTTTCACGTTACATACATACAACACTAATGCACTTATTTAAGCGCTTACACTAGCCAATAGACATTACACTAGCCCATATAGCAACCTTACCTCACACACACACAGTACACTTAACACTTACACTCCCACATGCTGCGAAATTTTTGTGTGCTCAACTTTGATGCCTCCAAACTTGATGCCTCAGCATTGATACTCAGCATTGATGCCTCAGCATTGGTGTTACTTCAACTTTGATGGAATTGATGGAAGCCAGACAATTTTTTCTAACTTTTCTCTTAGTTCCAAGGGCTCTTTGTCTACCTACACCGAAAGAAACAATAGCCTAATAAATTTGATGTCTTGCCCCTAGTTCAATAGCGATACCCATCAGGGGCCGCATGCGACCTCTCGGCGCGTAGGCTACAAAACCGCAACCGCAGGTGCGACCAGCCGCGTCCCCGCCAGCCGCGTTCCCGCCCGCAGGTGCGCCCCGCCAGGCGCAATATTCCGCGCGAATGAAAAAAAAATATATAAAACTAATTTAAATTTGGGTTCATTTTTAATTTCACTTAAACATTTCAAAGAATTTCCTTTCAAATATACTATGAGTCATTCATTTTTTATTCCATACTTAAACATTTTTATTAAAACATTTCGGAACCTAAAACTGTAAACATCATTACAGACTCTAGTTACGGTGCCAACTATAATTTTATTAACATTAGTTTTTTTTACGTGTAATCTTATGTACTTAGTACTCTGGGAATTTTGAGATTTAATGTATCTTGTAGAAGAAAAAAAAAGAGGATATCGAATGTGTATATAATAAATCATTTTATTTTACTACAATTGTACCCAAATAATTTATTAAAAACATAAACTTTATATACCTTAAAGCAGTAATAATCAGTAAATCAATAGAGGTGTTTTACTGTTTTACTGCTTTAACTCATGTTTTAATCTGCTTTAAACTCTCAATATGTTTTTACTGTTTAATCACTATTTATTAGACAATTACATACTTAAACAGTAAATCAGTAATAAATCATAGAGGTGTTTACTAACCCTAAGGGATTAGTGATGCTTTTATTTTACTGCTTTAGCTGCTTTAAGCTTTCTCTGCTTTAACTACTGGCTTTAACAACTCACTGCTTTATCTGCTTTAAAACTCACATTATAATTACGTCATAGCGGACAGAAATACAGTAAAATTCAATAGAGGTGTTACCTAACGCCTTAGGGATTAGTATGCTTTTTGTTTTTAAACTGCTTTTACTGCTTTAACTTTCCTGCTTTACTACTTTCTCACTCACTGCTTTACTGCTTTAAACTCACAATAACGATTACAATACCTTAAAGCATAATCAGTAGAATCAATAGAGGTGTTACCTAACACTTAAAGGGATTAGTATGCTTTTGTTTTAACTGCTTTTACTGCTTTAAACTTTCTGCTTTAACTGTTTTAAAACCTTTCGCTTACTGCTTTAACTTTCTGCTTTATCGCTTTAACTTTCTCTTTTACTGTTTTAACTTTTCTGCTTTACTGCTTTAATATCATATTGATTTTTTAAATTGGCTTTAAACTCATATATTTATTAAACATTATGTTTTTTAATATTTGTTTTTAAAAAAATACTTTTATTTTTTTATTATTATTTTATTTTTTTTATTATTATTTTATTTTGTTATTTAATTTGTATTTTTATTGTTATAACTTCAGTGTTATTTCTTATGCTCTATTGGTTATTTTTAATTTAGAGACAACATACACACCACATGTCGACACACACACACACACACACACACCACATGATATTATTATATATGTAGGTACAACACAAAGGATCATGATTGTTTGTAACAACAGCACTTACACTTATAACAACATTCACTAGCACTTATACACACATTCATTATGACACTTATTAAATACCCATAGACACTTACATTTACAACATTAATACACACACGGAGCGGTCACACAACACACACAGACTCACACATACACACACACACACACACACACAACTTACACTTATAACACACATTCACTATGAACTTACATTTTCACTATAAAACTTACATTTACCCATAGACCCTTAAATTTACACTTACACACACACACACACACACACACACACAGTCACACCAGATTTAACCTTAACTCACACACAGATTTTACCTACGCACGGCAAGATTTTACTTACACTCAACATGATTTACTTACACACACCACAGATTTACTTAACTCACAACAGATTTATTCACTACACGACACAAAGTATCAGATTTTACTTCACACTACAGATTTACCTTACCACACACAGATTTAGCTTACAAGCACGCACAGATTTTAACTTACCACTCACACAACAGATTTACTTACACGGACAGGCTCCAAGGCACACCAACACACAACGTAGAAAATAAATCAGACCACACATACACACACACATAAAGTGGGCACCCAACACACCACACACACACACATTTGCAGCACATACGCACAATTGCTGTACCCATAATAAACGTAATATTTATTAAACATTTTATGTTTAATTAAACAGACGTCATTTATATTACTCATTCAAATATAACGTATAATTATTATCAAAGTTTCTTAAAACTTTATAATAAATCAATCATTATCGTTGAAGATAGAATTTAGTATTAAGGTAAATTAATTTTTGTCTTTAAATTTTTATTAGATATAAGCGTTTTTAAAAATAACTTTTACTAAAATTTTATGAATTTATTATTAAGAAACATATATTTTAACGTACCTTAAGCAAATAAATCAGTAAAAATCAGCAAGGGTCAGCCCACGTAGCACCCCTCTAAACAACCAAGCTAATGCCGGCAGACTACGTTTTTGGTTCTATTGACTTACTTGTTTAGACAGTCATCTTAGCCACTGTAATAAGTATTTAAAAAGAACAAAATAAATTCTTCTCTGTTAACATAAATGTATTTTATTAATAATCTTTGTCTAAGATTCTTATTTAACAATAAGCAATTATTCACTTTACATTTAATAATGTACTCCCTAAAAGTTAACTAAAATATTCAAAGGTTTTTAAATAATCGGATTTTCTTATTATTATTATTATCTATGTACATTAGACAATACCATCACGAGAAAAACGACAACAAACCCGATCCTTACAAGATACGAAATCTGACCCTCTCTGAAAATGTGTTGAAATAAACTCACTTAGGTAAAATTAGGATAATCTTTTTGTATCCCGGGCGATTTAGGCCTAATTCCAGTCAAAATATTATTTCAAACTGACCTTTTTCTGTAAATGTGGTGCAATAACTACGTTTAGGTCTAAATTTAGGGTAAGCCTTTTTGTATCCCAAGCTGATTTTAAGCCTATATACCAGGTCAAAAGGTAATTCCAGTATAGACAAGAATCCAGAAACTAAGCTTGTTATTATTATTTTATAAATATATTTCAAACTGAAAATGCTGGATCGGTAAGAATCCTTAACAGGTAAGAAGGAAAATGTTTACCTTTTCTTGTAATGAACCGGAGTACTCCTTATCGTCTATATGACCTCCGTATGTGATTCGGTCGAGAATTATTTTATCGCTTTTTTGGTTTTAAGGTGGGAATGTAAAAAACATGTTTTTTTTCAATATCGCTGAACTGGGGAGTTCGTCTAATTTAAAACTCTTACCATACTGTAATATTTATTTTAAAGAAAGTAATGCCTATAAAATAATAAAACATATTACTATAATAATTAGAAAATTATATAATCCTATATTCTACAATAATTTAATATAATATATAATATTATTATATTATATATTATATATATAATATATATAGTATATATATATATATATATATATTATTATAGTATTATATATAATTAATATATAATATTAGTATATCATATATATATAATATATATTTAAGGCTAAAATATTAAATCGAATATATGCAAGAGTGTTAAATATATTTACAATGATTTTTATTATATAAAGGTTCACATTAAATATAATTCATAGGAAATAATTATTAATATTTAACAGCCCCCATACATTTTACACATAATGTTCATTGATATTTTATATAAATTATAGCTCTAACATCTTTGCAAATATGCCAATCATTTATATCATTTATCGATTGATATAGTTTTCGTGTCTCATTAAACATTCAGTTACAAACATAACGGTAAAAGTTCCCGCTCTGATATCATAGTATATGTGGGATACATTCAGGGGTCACCTGCATAAAAACTTTCTTGCCATTGTTTTCTAAGTTGATATAAATGACTTTCTGTACGTCTATAGAAACTTGAAGGCGCGATTAGTATGATGTGCGGGTTAGGATCATCGGATCAGTGGCTTTATTTTAAAATTGGCGTAGTATTTCTTGGTCAAGTAACATGGTAATGAAATTACGGTTACGGTAATTAGATAACCACAACATGTCTTCCTTCAGTTGCATTAACATTCGCTTACGTACCACTAACATATATTTCATATATATATTTCAGCTGGGTTAGGCCTGAAATGTAGAAATCCAAATGATGTAAGGTTCAAATACGTGGCTGTTTATTAGTTTCTCTCCGCATAATCTTAAAAACTTCCAAAACTGATTATGTTTTGATGTTTATAAAATGTTAGAGTAAGTTGCTTTCGCTGGTTTCTTCCCACAGGCTAATAACTGTTTCGGTCAGTTAAAGCTGAAGCTTGGTTGTAAAGTTTCTGTAGGCCCTCTTTTATGCAGTTGTTTGATTACATTATACAATAGTAAATTCATTCCTCTGGACTCTACGCAAACAGTAACGCTTGGTATGTATACAGGTGTGATTGGTGTACGACACATCTTGGTTGAAACAGTTTAAATCCATCGGGTTTTCTTTTCTATAAGAATGAAACAAGAAAGAAACCCTACTACCGGGGATCTTGATTTCCCACGTGGATAATGTCTTGTTATGAGGTATACTGTTAAGGGGTGATTCTTGATATAACACTTAAGTTGAAAAGATAAACACTTTTTTATTACAAATCAGAGACTTTTGCATGACACGCTTAATCGAGCCAAACGAGTATGAATTTTAAAAATGAGTTCTTGGGGTCTAAAAAACGAGGGCATCCTCAATTAATTTTCATCCAATCAGCCTCAAATGGAGGATTGAAAAAACATGTTTCTTACCATACCTAAAAACGCAAAAAAAGGGCGATGAAAATAATTCGACCAATCACTATACGAGGTTCTAATAAGAAGATAAGATGACTCCGTCCACTCACAAGAAAGGTAAACATTTCCTTCTTACCCCTGCTTAAACAAGGGATCTTACCGACCATGCAATGTTTTCAAGTTTTGAAATATATTTAGAAATAAACTCAATGAATATTGATTCTGCGGATTCTTGTCTATACGCTGGGCATTACGTTTGAGACACTGGTATTAGCTTAAATACAGCCGCGGGGAATGTTAACCCAGAATATTTACCTGCATTTATCCTGAAGTTAGGCTAAACTTTAGACCATAACGTAAGTTATTGCAAACCCACAAATTTTATAGCAGAAAAGGTCAGTTTGAAAATATATTTTCGACCTGGGAATTAGACCTAAATCGCCCCGGGATATTACAAAAAAAGGATTTCCTAATTTAGGCCTAAAGAGTTAATTTCAACAGACACATTATCTTCAGAAGAGAGGTCAGTTATCGGATATCTGTAAGGATGGGGGATTGTGCTTGTGTTTTGTCTCGGTCAACGGATTGGCAAGTGCTGCTGCACCTTTCTGATATATAAAAATATAAGGGAAAAAATTTCCGATTTGACATCAGTTAATCAATTTGCTTTAAGTTTAGGTAAAGTGAATGAATAATATATAAATGTAAGTGAATATTGTTATTTTTAAAAAAAAATAATAAGACTTAGAACGATTTTAATAAAATACATGTCATGTTAGCAGAGAAGAACTGTATTTTGTTCTTTTTATACTTATTACATGGCTAAAGGATAGATGTAAAAGCATCACAACACAAGATTCATAAAAGAGCAAAATAATCGTGGCATAGCTTGGTGTGAGGGGTGCTAGGGCTGAACCTTGCCTGATTTTACTGATTTATTGCTTTAAAGGTGCTTAAAATTTATGTTTTTTAATAAAATTTTCATAAAAAATTTAAATTTTAGTAAAAGTTTTTTAAAACTTATAGTTATGAAAATTTTATACCAAAAAGTATTACAGTTAATAATAAATAATTCTTTGGTTCAAAGATAATGATTGATTATATAGAGTTTTAAGAAACTTTGAAATAAATCTTAGTTTATATTTTAAATTGAAAAAAAATGTACAGTGTATAATTAAAAAACATAATTTTTACAAATAAATTATACTTATTTGTAAGTGAGTGGGCGTGTGTGTGGTGTGTGTGTGTGTGTGGTAAGTATAATCTTGTGTGAGTGTAAGTGTAAATCGATGTGCGTTGTCGTATGTTAAATCTGTGGTGTAGTAAGAAATTTGTGGGTAATAATAATAATGTTGTGCTGTGAGTGTAGTAATCTGTGTGAGTGTAAGTGAAATCTGTGTGTGAGTGTAGAGTAAATCTGTGTGAGTGTAAGTAATCTGCGTGTGTGTAATTGTGTGTGAGTGTAAGGTAAATCTGGTTTGCCTGTGTGGTGTGTGTGTGTGTGTAAGTGTAAAGTAAAGTGTCCTAATAGGAGGACGTAGTGTCATAGTGAATGTGTTATAAGTGTCATAGTGAATTAGTAGTTATAGTGGTAAGTATAGTGTTTGTGGTGTGGAACTCGGTGTGTATTAAGTGTGAACAATGTAAGTGTTCTATTGGGTAATTGGTAAGTCGTCCATAAGGTGAATGTGTGTATTAAGTGTCATAGTGAATGTGTGTGTATTAAGCTGTAAGTGTGTGTGTGTGTGTGTGTGTGTTTGTATGTGGGTATGTGATGTTTCGGCTAAAAATAATATTACAGATACGGACATGAAGTAATAACACTAAGCTATAATAATAAAAATAAAAATAAAATATAAAAATAATAAAATAAATATATAAAAATAAATAAAAATAATAATAAAATAAATAAAAAAAAGTAAATTAAACAACATAAAAAAACATAATGTAATAATCTATGAAATAAAAACGATACTATGAGATTAAAAGCAGTAAAGCAGAAAGTTAAACAGTAAAGCAGAAAGTTAAAGCAGTAAGCAGAAAGTTAAAGCCAGTAAGCAGAAAGTTAAAACAAGTAAAGCAGAAGTTAAAAAGGCAGTAACAGCATGTAAAACAAAAGCGATACTAATCCCTTAGTGTTTAGGTAACACTCTAATTGATTTACTGATTTACTGCTTTAGTAGGTGTATCGTTAATAAATATGTGAGTTAAAGCTAGTAAAAAACATATGAAGTTAAAGGCAGTAAAACATGAAGTTAAGCAGTAATAACATAAAACACAAAGGAATACTATATCCTTTGTTGTTAGGTTACACACCTCATATTGATTTACTGATTTAACTTGCTTTAAAGGTAATGTATAAGTTTTAGTTTTTAAAATAAATATTTCTTGACAATTGTAGTAAAATAAAATGATTATATATCAGACACTCTGGATTTTTCTTCTTACATACAATTTTTAAAAATGAAATTATTATAGAATTAAAAAAGTATTGAGAAAAAGTTTTAAAGTAAAAATAATGTCAACAAATATATGTGTTAAATTAATAGGAAATATAAGCCAGATAATCTAGTTTGTGGGAAGAAACAAGTTGATATGGTTAAACATGTCGGAGTATGGAAATAAAAATGATGACTCATAGTATATTTGAAAAGAAAATTCTTTTATTGGCATGTCAAAAATATGAAACTAAAAATGAAAATGACTTTATGTAATTATATTTTTATTTTGCGGAATATTGCACATGCGGGCGCCCACCAGCGGGCGGGTGGACGCGGAAAAAATAATTGGCCCCCCTAGCCCGCGGGCGCACGCGGTGGGCGGGAACGCGCGGGATCGAAAACCTGCGGAGCGGGGTTGTCAGCCTTTTTTTCGCGCGGAGGGCGAGCGGCGACCCTGATGGTAAAATTTAAACGGTGTTTAAATAAAAAACTAGGGGAAAAAAAAAAGAGAACATCATATTAGCTATGTTCTATTGGTGTAGGTAAAAACAAAGGTAGAAAGTTAGAAAATGTATACAAATGCTGCAGCGGATCCACATCCACTCAAAGTTGAAGGCAACAATGCTGAAGCATTCAATGCTGAGGCATCAAATGCTGAGGGCATCAAAGCTTTTGAGGCAAAGTTGAGGCATCAAAAAATCGAGTGTGGGAGTGTAAGTGTAAGTGTAAATCTGTGTGTGTGTGAGTGTAAGTTATATGGCGCTATGTGTAAGGCTGTCTATGGCTAGTGGGTGAGAGCTTATAAGATGTCATATGTGTGTATGTATGGTAAGTGAAAGTTGTCTGTGGTGAGTGTGAGCTGTGACAGTGTGATATGGGTTAGTGTAAGTGTCTGTGGAGAGTGTAAGCTGTTTATAAGTGTCATAGTGTGTATAAGATGTACATAGTGAATGTGTGTATAAGTGTATAGTGTAATTGGTGGGTGTAAAGGGGGCGTTGGGGGTGGTGTGCAAGTAATTGTATATATATAAGGGCTATAAGTGGTAGAAAAAATAACTCATGTAGGAAGCATTCTATCTAGCAACTTATAATATACACTAATGAAATCCTCATACCTTATAACTAGGGGTTGACACCTATTAGGGCTATTCGGGCTCAGGGGAGGCTAGAAAAGGGCTTGAAAAAATGCACTCAGTTGGCACTATGTGGACTCCACTCTGGCATTATGGTGGCAACTCACTGGCACTCTACTTGGCACCTCTCCACTTAGGCACTCATTGGGCAACTCATTGGCCTCCACTTGGCTAACTGCATTATCTGGCACACCTGGCAGCTCTAGAATAACTCAATAGAACCTAATAGAACATCACTAGATACTCTTTACGGTGATTGGGAGCCACATCAAAGTTGAACCATAACAATAATTCTGATCATCAAATTTGAACCACAATATAGGCAGCGCATTCATAAGATGAACTACCATCAAGTTGACTCCATAAAAGTTGAGCCAATCAAAGTTTGAGCCATACAAAAGGTGAGTTTACCAAAGAAAAGTATAAGTTGAGAATCAAAGTTTGGGCATCAAAGTTGGAGGCATCAAGCTGAGGCATCAAAATTTGTAGCAGTAGAATAACAAAAGGGGTTGAACCGAAAAATTTGGGTTCTAAAAAAAACCCATGGAAGACCCAAAGGGTTGGTCAGAAAAATTAAAGTTAGGCCTGCCTAAAAATTAGGGATGGCAAAATATTCGTGGGTCAAAATTGCCCATGGAAGACGCCAAGGATTGGTCAGTGTGTTTGGCACGTGTGTATAAGTGTGTAAAATGTAAGTGCAAGTAAATCTAATGGGTGAGTGTAATTGGTCATAGTGAATGTTATGTATAAGGTGTAGAGTGTGTTGGTGTGTGTGTGGTGTGTGGTGTGTTGTGTGTGTAGGTGTTCAAGTTAAGGTAGGTCCATACAATAGCGTTTCAAGTTAGGAAAGAAATATTGTGACGGTGGGGCCAGAGTGGGCAAAAATATTGGCGCTGGGCCAAAATTGACCATGGTATATGGCAAGTTCAAGGCCGAAATATCATGGTCAAACAAGAAGTTAAGACATCAAAAAGGGCTAAGTCCTAAAGGAAGGCAAAAAATTACCCGTAGGGTCTAAAATTGACCCATGTATTGTCAAACTTTTGGAGAAAAGCGTGTCAAGGACAAAAAAGGTAAAGATCAAAAAAGGTCAAGGGGCTAAGCCCCTAAAGGGTGGGCCAAAAATATACCAGTGCGCGCAAAAAAATTGACCCATGGAAAGACCATACAGGGTTTGAATCGAAAAAATTAGGGTAGTGGGAGATAACGTACAATCGGTTTGCCTATACGGCGCAACGTTTGGGCGCAACCCTTCTCGACAAGGGTTTGCAAAATTAGGGTTGCCGAAAAAATTAGGGATTTGCCAAAAAAATTAGGGTTTCCAAAAAAATAATAAAGGGTTCGCCAAAAAATTTGGTTCAAAAAAAAAATTTGGGTTAACCTAGCCCAAAAAGGTGAAGCCCAAAAAGGTCAAAGGCAAAAAAAGGTCACGGCAAAAAAAAGGCAGGTAAAAATTTGGGGCTAAAAAAAGTCGGGTTGCCCCAATTTTAGGGTGGGGTAAAGAGGCAAAAAGGTCAAGGTCAGGTGGGGTAAATCAAGGCCAAAATTTAGGTCCAATATGCCTGCCCTACTACTGAGGCGGGCTGCCTTGTTTGCAATATCAATCTGCCTTCATGTGAACTGCATGACCAACTAGGATGGAGGAGAAAAACTGGTTACCTGTGTGTAGTATTGCAGCTTTCAAAACTAAGCTGGAGTAAGTTACTAATGAATAGCATTTTTAAGTTAGGATCATGGTTCAAAGTTCAATTTCAAACATTTCATCAATGGCCATTAAGTGTCGCAGGCAGGCAAACAACCAAGATTTTGGTTTTCTCCTCTCAAAAAATGGGAATCAGATCCCTCTGACTTTCTCTGTACTGTGAGACCTTGACACCATACGCTGGAGAAAGATTCCATTGGCTGAGTTGTTTGACCAAGACGTTGTGCATTCTCAACCTTTGAAAAAAGTACTCGATGAGAATCACTTCATTTCCGATTGACTCAGTCGTGCGGTGTATCATCGTTTACCACTCAAAATCTGGGTCATTGAATTGTGGAAAGCTTGTTGGGTTCTTCCTCTTCCACAAGTTACTGTCCTTCAATTTCCTACTTCAAGCCTCCAATAATTTGAGGTGGAGTAAGGAAACTGGTAGATCTATTCCTGAATGTAGCAATAGGTAAGAATACCAGATGGAAGACTTTCGGTAACTCAACAACTGTTCTACTTTTCCTTCCTTGACAATTCCTGCTTTTATAGGTCGAGTCAAGCATGAAAAAGTAGCCGTCATGCTGTATAGTTTGTGGGGCCTCCCGCCAAACCATAGGGCACACAGCAAAAAGCCCATGCATTCAATTTTTATTTTTCAGAGACATTCTCATAGTATAAAGCTTAAAAGGGGTTAGCAGCATAGTATGTGGAGCCCATGACTCTATCCTGGTCCCTCTACCTTCACACTACCAAAATAAAAATACTGATAGATAGAACTTTAAACCAGAGGGCCGCGTCATATTGCGTTTCAGTGACGAACATTATTTCACGCACATATTGTAACAAAATTATTTCAACGTCAATTTACAGGATTTTCGTCGGCATTTTGATATAACAAATTTTACAATTTCAAAATAAGCACCTCCAAAACCAGAAAAATTCTGAAAAATATATAAGGCAATAAACACATATATGAACTCACACGTCACTATTAAACAGTTATTATTATGTTTTATAAACCTACAACATTGGGGAACCGTTTCTGTTATATGTCACCTAGAGGGTGTGACAATTCCTAAAACAAAATTTCCCCTATTGTTCCATATCTAAAATGTTAGACCTCTTAATAAAATTACATTGCCACTGTATATCCAAAGCAATTAAGAGCTAATCGATTAGATTTATGGTGATTTTTGAATTCAGCAGGAGAAAATACATGTAGTACATAAGAATACGCTAATTTTGAGCCCGAAACAATTTCATTGTTGGGCAGTGTAATTAGTTTTATAAAATCTCTGACATTCTACTAACGAATTTTAAAGCTTTGTATGCAGATGGGGATTGTTTTCACACTGTACTTTTACTTGCGGAAGATAGATGCTATCGTGAGGCAATATTTATGAAAGAATGTTTGAATTGAGGAGAGAATTGTTGTTCTCATTCTTATTTTTGATTAAACATTTCGATTTTCTGAGAAATTGACAAATATGGTCTGGTTACCAAAATAATTGCATATTTAGCAAATAGTTTTTCAAAATTGAATAAATCACGTCTATCTATGCAATGAAAGGAATATTTTTCAAGATGAATATAAAATAGTATATCTCTATCACTAAACTTCAATAATGAATCTCAGCTGTGGGACAAAATACAGTGGAGTGTTGCCTGTTTTTCAATTCTTAGTGACTTTACTCAAGAGACCGAAGTAGATTTACATGTTGAAATCTTCAATGATTTTATAAATAATATCTGTGGTTTATCAGTCTCTGAGTATTTTTCAAATCTGAGCAACAAATATAATTTATTATTGATTACAAAATCAATTAAAAGGCCAACGTTATTTTTGTCACCGGATTTTGAAAATTTTATTTAAATTTGTTCAGATAGTCAGTTAAAAGATATGTTTGAAGAAATTCCACTACTAATTTCTTGTTCTACAAATATTTAAAGGATACTCGAATTATTCAAAATGAATTATAAGAGTTATATTTCCATTTACAACACATTTGTGGGATACTGATATTCTTAATATGTAACATAAAAACAAATTAAATCGCAACTGATTGAACTCTTAAGCAGATATGCGAATTCAGAAATACATTAAACCAGATTTTTACTGGACACTAGTCTAAAAGGAAGCACTAGTCATCAATTTGGGTGATACTTCTTTATTATTGCTTTCTCCACACTAATTATTTACAAATATTTTTAAAAAATTAAAACTATTTTTTTATGATCATTTTTCATTACACTATAAAAAACTACAAATAGGGTAAGCACAAGGCGATAAGATTATCGTTGAATTTTAATTTATATAGGTTTAAAAATTTCTTGTAACCCTTTTATTTTGAGATTTTGCTCCATTTGTTATATATATATATATATATATATATATATATATATATATATATATATATATATATATATATATATATATATATATATATATATATATATATATATATATAATATATATATATATATATATGATGGTATATTTTGTTAGGTTCTTTCAATGACATTTACAAACAATAAACTCTAAACAAATGGAATTAGAACAAAAATAATATAGTTCTACTTTAATTCTTGAGTATAATGAAATTACAACCAATGCTTTTTTTTTTTTTTTTTTGCTGTGAAATCTTTTTTTTTATCTCTCCTCCTGCGTGTATCTTCTGGAATATCACCCTTAAGCATCCAGCCAGCAATAGTCCGCGAGCATTTTGATGTTCTATCGTCCTTGATATCTTCTGTCAATTTCAATTACGCTTTGATGGAACCTTTGATCTTGTTCCTCATCAAAGAAATCAATAATTTCAGAAAAGTAATTGAGGTAAGAGAATAAAAAAAAAATATTTCACATATATTTTACACGAGTCATTTTGAGTGCAAATTACAATTTATCGACAACATTTTGTAATATGAATATTTCTTGTCGACATCTAAAAAGTTTCCTTGCTGCTTTTCCTATTGTGCTCGTCGTTGTTATTGTTGTTACAAATGTAATAGGCAATAACTAATAATAATTACTTTAACTTTACTTCAGCAAAAATATTAAATCTATGGCAAATAATATATATGTAATTGAAACAGTTTCCTTATCCCTTTTTTAGAGCATTGACAGTCAAAATTACTCTCCCTTTAATGCTTCGGCCATTTCAGTACTTTCGGAAAAATTACAAAACTGCTTCAAACAGTAAAGAAGCGTAACTTTGGAATAGGGTTGGCAGACCACCACACCATTGCGGTGCGGTGCGTAAAATTTTGATGCTCGTTCAACCTTTACTTTGAAGTTTTGATCAAATAAAT
The DNA here is from genome assembly GCA_015478945.1 of Trachelipus rathkii. Taxonomy (NCBI): domain Eukaryota; kingdom Metazoa; phylum Arthropoda; class Malacostraca; order Isopoda; family Trachelipodidae; genus Trachelipus; species Trachelipus rathkii. The sequence goes on from JABUQX010103622.1 coordinate 26,724, forward strand.
CAGGTTGATAATTTAATTAGTTAAAAATCAGTTAAAATGTTACTTTCGAAATATTTTTTGACAGAAATGTTTTTAATTTGAAAAAAGTTAAAATCCATCGGAACCCAAGATAGAAATGCACGTCACACGAACATTTTTCAACTTGGGCTCCGCCCCCAACCCGTGAGTGGTGGTAAAATAATAATCAAATATTGCTTCAACATCATGATAAAACTATAAAAAGTTTAAATAAAGATGTGTATGTGGCAGTAAGATTAGTTTTACATGCTTTAAATATGAAATTTGAAGACTTCATAACTTTTTTCAGGTTCATTTCCCGAGTTTTTTTTAACGTTTTTCTTTCCTTTCAGCTTATTTTAAACATTTCACGTAAGTTTCATGAAAATCGGAAGTAAGTTTCATTGAAATTGAAGAACGGTGTTGGGATTAATAAGGACCGAATATTTAAAAAAAGAAGAAGCATGTGGCAATAAGATTAGTACATGTAAATATGAAATTTGTAGACTTCATAAATTTTTTCAGGCTTATTTCACAATTTCAGCTCATTTTAAGCATTTCATAGTTTCTTGAAAATCTAAAAGTGCATTTTAAAAAAAAAATTTCTCCATAGATAAATGTAAAACTAAAATTTTTGCGTGCTTGAATTTTTTTTTTTTAGGGTGGGGGGATTCCGATAGTTTTCATAATTACAATAAATATCTGACATTTTCAGTAAGTTTCATTGCAAAAAAACAGGCGAAATGCGTTATTATTAGGATCAAACGTTTTTATGGTGAT